>CAUYRH010103033.1:0-35000 GCA_963574655.1 Perodicticus potto | reverse complement strand
ATACACATGTATATATACACATATATATTGATTTACTTATAATGTTTCTTTGGCTTATGTTTATTCAGATATATATTGTATAATTTACTTATTGGAATATTTCTCAATATAATGTTACAATATTTCTTTTTCAGATAAAACATGTATATATTCCAGGTGTTCATGTATGTGCTGGCTTGATACATGTGTACACTGAATATTGATTACTAAATCAAATTAATTAACATATTTATCACTAAACATACTGTACATTAGATCCCCAGAAATTATTCATTTTGTAGCTGAAAGTTTATTCAACTTTGACCAACATTTTCTCATTTTTCCCATATCCCATGCTCTGGCAACCATCATTCTACTCTCTGTTTCTAGAGTTTAATTATTTCAGATTCCACATATAAGTAAGATCATGCTGTATTTGTGTTTCTGTGTTTGGCTTATTTCACTTAGCATATTGTTCCCCAGGTATATACATGTTGTCACAGAACAAAATTATAATAATTGATTTAAATCCATTGTTAAATTTTACATCTGGGCCATCTCTATATTATTATATAAAAATTATATAATAATATTATAGAATATCTTGATTTTGTTACCATCTGTTGAAGTATATTGATGTCTATGTGTTGTGCAGTTAACAGGGCTAAACTCAAACTCAATTCTAATCTACTTGATAAAAGCTTGAACCTCTGCAAAGTTGTTTTAACCTTCCAGCTATGGCAATTCACCTTAAAATATCCATGCACGGGCGGATTAGAAGTTTGACAAGATGAAGGTTGTGTTTATATACAGCTTTTATGACTTCTCCTTCTGAGAATATCTCCTTCATGGATTTTTTTTCCTTCATCTTCCATCCTTTCAGTGAGCCCTAAATTTTATCCTCTCCATAACACCAAGAACTGTAACATCTACATGAGTTTTAGCTGTCTACACTGAAGGTAGTAGAGAATAACGCAAGGTGAAAAGCTATAAAAATATGACTCCCATTGAGCATAGTGTCCTTCTTTCAAAGATCAAACTTCCTTTTTATTTGTTTTTGCATTTGATCACACATCAGTGTCTTTAGATAGTTATTCTTTATATTTTATACAGTACTTATCATTGCTATATGTAAAAGGCTCAGTTCAATAGCAGAAACTGGTGTTATCTGAATAAATATTATCTCTGAATATAGGAAAGTGTCTTACACAATGCTTTGTGGTAACATGGATTGATATATGTATATGATTATATATAAATCAAGTAAGTCTTTATCATTTTTATTTTTAGTATCTGTTCTCTTGAATGAGTTCTTAAGACTCTTGATTTTTTAAATTATTTTTGTTTTTTTTAATTTTCTCTCTTTCTTTCTTTATTTAGCTTTACACAATTCATTGCTATGTTATTCAGTGCATATGTTTACCCCACCAGTTGTTATGCCTGTTATTAAAGTAATATAACATTCTTCTTTCTGTTCACTATGTCCTTCTTGAATTCTATGTTAATATTAATATATTATGCCTTTTGTTATTCTATAATTTACCACTGGTTATTTTTTTCCCTTAAGTCACTGGGAAAGAATTATTACTTCAATACAAAATACAAAATATTTGATAATATGTTGTTAGAGTGTTCCCATTTTCTAAAAGTGTTTCCATTTTCTAAACCATAAAGATTGCATGATGAGTGTTGATAGGGTGTTTCCCATTTTCTAATCACATAAGGATTGCATGATGGTAGCAATATATTGCTTAACTCTTGGTTAAGCACTAATGCTAATAGAAGTAGATTTTGTATAAAAGCAAGGAATGCAAATTATTTGCTTGAAAATTTTCACTGTGTCAAAATATTTGGTGTTTTTAATTTTCAGATTTGCTGAAATCAAGGCAAAGGATAATCTTTTCTTTACATTTTTACTAGGAAGTTTATCATATAATCTACTACTGTATTTCATATTATAATCAAACATTTCATGTGTTAACATGTCTAATTCTTTTTGAGCCATTATTTCATGTAATATTTTTTAAAGAACAGTATAGATGCTTTGTAGCATTTTAAAATTCAATAATTTTTATAATACAAAGAGGAGGCAGAGTGACATTAGAAAGATGCCCCAGGTCACTCTTCAAAACAGAAAGATCAAATAGCAAACTATTCACAGATAAAGACACCTTGTTGGAAACTCCAAGGTGAGTGAATGTGTAAGCACCTGTGTATTCTACATACCTGAATAATAATGATACAGTAGAAAAAAAATCTCATTTTGATTATATCACCCCTCTTTCTCCACCACGTAAGCACAGCACCACACAGAGAAAATTCCCAATAATCTGTGGTTTCTACAGTGTAAAAAGAACTGAGATGGTGGAGAATCCTAGCCCTCCAAGATGCTTCTCAGAAGCCCACTCCTTTCTCCCCTCATGCAGAATGGAGAATGTGGTCTGCATGGCTAGACCACCAATGTGGACTCCATGGCATGGGGCAAGGCAGAAAAAAAGCATAGAGACAGAACGAACAAAGACCAGTGCACTGATTTTAGTGAAAGTTCTGTGTACCTGCTAGCACTGGCACTGAATCAGAAGTACCACATAACAGCATATTTCACCGTCAAAGTTGAGCTCGTCACTCCCAGAAGAGGTGAAAAGTGCTACCTGTCTTGAATTCCTAGACAAACGGCCTCCCCACCCAGATTAAGACTCTACACCAGAGCCCTATCCAGGGAGGAAAAAGATCCCCAAAGCAAATTTTTATGACCAACAGCCCTACATCTGCCATACCTGGGAGTTTAATCAGCACACTCCATGGCCTCAAAGACTATGCCCTGAGACCTTCCAAGGAGGAAACCAACATCACTGTACATTTCTACTAAGCATAGCTGTTGGTCTATCCATTAAAATCCACTTAACTTTGAAGACCCTCTTGAATCCTATCCGACTGCTGAACTCAACTGTTAGCACCTTCTGGCTAGGGAATACACCCAGTGGTCCAGTAGGATTAGAGGTAATTGCAGTGCCCAAGCAACAGCGTGCTCTGATAGCAAAGTTCAGCCAGTGACCTTGCCAAATAGCAAGCCCTAACTAACTAATTAACAAATAGCAAAGCCTAACTAGTTGACCCACCTAAATTCAGAATAAAGGCAGCAACTCAGCCATATAGTAAATGTGAACTCAAGCTCTGCCTGCTCAGGGTCATCATCAGCTGGCCTATCCAGAACAAACATTGGTGTTTATACATTTGCAGACACAGCCACATTTTCTGGCTTTCAAAGAGTTCTGGAGTAATCCTGCAAAATCCAGAAAATGTGGCTGTGTCTGCAAATGCATACACATTAATGCAAGGACAAAAAGATGAAAAAGACTCTGGAAGTCATGACATGTCCAAAAGAAACTAATGAGGCTCCAACAATGGACATTAAAGAAAGATACCTATGAAATAACACAAAAATAATTTAGAATAATCTTTTTTGAAAAGCTAGTGAGCTTTAAAAATACCCAAATAAAAAGTTAAATGGCATTTGAAAATAATATATGGACAACATGAAATGTTTGACAGAGAAATGGAAACAATAAAAAATAACCAAATAAAAATCCTAGAAATGAAAAATACAATGACTAAACAACAACAAAAAAATCTATAGAAATCTGATTTGTCAGACCATCAATTTTATCAAGCTGAAGAAAGGATCAGTGAATTCAAATACGGAACATTTGAAATTACTTCATCAGAGGAGCAAAAGAAAAAAGAATCAAGGAGAATGAAAAAAGTCTATGGAAATAATGGGATACCATTAAGAGACCTAAACTATGCATAAAAGGCATTACAGAAGATAAAGAAAGGTAAAAGGGGCCCAAAAGCATATTTAAACAAACAATGGATAAAAATTTTCCTAGTCTGAGAAAAGAAGCCAACATCCAGGTACAAGAATCATAGAAGTCACTAAATTCAGTTCAAAGAGAAATTCACCAAGGTATATAATATTCAAACTATCAAAAATTAAAGACAAAAATTGCTTAGGTCACCAAGAGATAATAAACACATCACATGCAAAAGAGTCACATTAAGATCTGTGAAGAAGACTTTTCAGCAGAAATCCTATAGTACAGGGAAAGTAGGGTGCACATAAAGTTCATGTGTAATTTCAAGCTTTATGTCCACACTGTATTAAATGTGGTGAAGAAAAAAATTCTGCCAACAAAGAAGGCATTATTCCGAAAGGCTATATTTCAGAAATGAAGGAATAATAGACTTTCCCATATAAACAATAATTGAATGTTCATCATTATTACGCCTGCCTTACCAAAATCATTAAGGAGAGTCTTTAAGACAAAAGGTTTGTAATTAATAACATAATGGTACAAAAGCAGAAAACCTAATGGTATATGTAATACAAGGCCATATTCAGAATATTCTAGGACTATAATGTTGGTGTGTAAAGTCATATCTAGTATAAGAGTTAAAGGCAAAATTATAAATAATCACTATAGCTAAAATAAATTGTCAAGGGATACATATTATGCAATGGTATAAATTCAGACATTAAAAACTTAAAATGAGTGGGAGTAAAAGTGTATAGCTGTGTGTAAAGTTAGAATGTCATCAGCTTAAAGTTGATTGCAAGGTGTTTAATGTAAGACGAATGATATCCAAAAAACTTAAATCTATAGGAAAATCACAAAACACACAAAAAAAGTATTCAGAACATACCACTAAAGAGCACCATTAAACCACAAAGGAAGACAGCAAGGGAGAAAGAAATAAATTATCTACAAAATACCTGGACAACAATTGACAGAATGGCAGTAGTTAAGTCCTAACCTATCAATAATTACCTTGAAGATAAGTGTACTGGACTCTCCAGTCAAAAGACAAAAGATGAATGAATGGATTAACAAATAAGACTTGCACCAATGCACACAATTATTATTTAATAATAAAAAAAAAAGTTCCATTAATCTGAAAAAAAAAACAAAAACAAATAAGACTCAAAGACATGCTGCTATGAGACTCATTTTACATTTAAGGACACATGTAGGCTGAAAGTGAAAAGAAAGAGCTATACTTATATCAGACACAATTGGTTTAAGACAAAACCTATTTTAAAAAAACACAAAGAAAGGCAATTATAAATATGCATACAACCAATAGTTAAGCGTCTGAATATACGTATAAAGCAAAAGTTAAACTATCTGAAAGGAGCAACAGAGGATTTCAATATACTGCCTTCAATATTGGTGAGATCATCCAGACAGAAAATTAAGAAGGCAACATTGAATTTTAGTAACACTTCAGACTAAAGAAATCTAATAAATGTCATTCTATTTAATAACAACAGTATATATGTTCTTCTTCTTCTTTTTTTTTTTTTTTTTTTGCAGTTTTTGGCTGGGGCTGGGTTTGAACCTACGACCTCTGGCGTATGGGGCCAGTGTCCTACTCCTTTGAGCCACAGGCGCTGCCCCTATATATGTTCTTCTTAAATACACATGAGACACTATCCAGGAAAGTTTATATAGAGAGTGGCTATAAAATCTGAGTGCAGTCCAAGTAGTTGTAACTATTTAAATTGCACACAACTTTATGGTGACCCTGATTTGGCCACAAGACAAGTCTTAACAAATGTAAGAAGACTGGAATCATAAAAAGTAGTTTTTCTAGTCACAATGGTATAAAACTAGAAATCAATAATAAGAGAAACTTCAGAAAATTCACACATACATGGAAATGAAACAGCATGCTCCAGAACAACCACTAGGTCAATGAAAAAATTATAAAAGGAATTTATGTTGAGAAAAAAATTAGAATACAATATACCAAAACTATGAGATACAGCAAAAACAGTTTAAAGAGGAAGGTTATAACAATAATTGAGATGAAGAAAAAGGGGAATAAAACATGCAAAATCCATGAGATGCAGCAAAAGCAGTTCCAAAAGGTAAGTTTATAGCATTAAAATATTTTATCAGAAAAGAGAAAAGATTACAAATGAATGACCTGATGTTACACATTAAGGAAATAAAAAGAATAAAAATTTAGCAGAGGGTAAAAAAGATCAGAGCATAAATAAATGAAATAAACATTAGAAAAACAAGAAAAAAGGTTCAAAGAAGCTAAGAGCTATTTTTTAAAAAAGATAAACAAAATTGACAAACTTTTAGTTAGGCTAATCAAGAAAAAAAGAGAAAAGATTTTAAAAAATCAATAATCAGAGTGGAGACATCACTACTGACACCACATAAATGCAAAGAATCATCATGAGACTTATTAATAATTATATTTCAAATATTGGATAACATAAAATAAATAAATAAATCTCTAAACACATTCAACTTACCAAGTCTGAATTACAAAAAATACAAAATCCTAACACAGTGATAATGAATGAAGAGAATGCAGCAGTAATAAAATGTGTCTCAGCATAGAAAAGCCCAGAATTTAATGGCTTTCCTATGAAATTATGTCAGACATTTAAAGAACTAACATCTATTCTCCACAAACTTTTTACAAAACTTTGAAAAGAAAAAAGGGGATACTTCTAAACTCTTTTTACGAGGCTAGTGATAAGTTTAGTCATATTACAGGATACAAAATCAACATGAAAAATTAATAGTGTATCTCTATATTAAAAAACTTTTTAAGGAAGAACTCAAGAGAATATTCTTATTACAATGGCTATAAAAAAAAATGAAATACTTGGAAATAAATTTAACCAAGCAAGCAGGTGAAGACCTGTACACCAAAACTGTAAAATACTAACGAAAGAAATTGCAGGTTAAAGTAAGAGGTATCACTCGTGTGATACATTGAAAAGTCATTGTATTTTGCTGCATCCCATCAAAAGGTGTGGTCTGTCCACTATTCACTTGAATCTTGTCAGCCTTTGACCACTAGAATGTTGTAACAATCACATTGTATGCATCATCTGGCCTAGTTCTCACAAAGTCTTATAGCTCTTATAGTCTTATAGTCTTCGACTCTTTTGAAATGCTGCCTTATGACTGCCCTGCAAAAAGCCATTCAAGCCTGGAGGAGAATCAGAGACCAAACAGAGAGAAACTGAGCCAGAATCAACTTCCAAATTAATTAGTAAGGTTATGTTGAACCCTTCATCCCAGATGTCCCTACAGTGACAGTAAATCCTACAAAGGAACCTTTCAGCCAAGTCACAGATTTGTAAGTATAGTAAATTATTTTTGCTTTAGACCTCTAAAGTTTGAGATGTTCTTCTACACAAAAAGTAACTAATAAAATTTTCAAGGAGAGGGTAACATGTTGGTGATATCTTTTTATGTTTATCTTGTTTATTTGAAATTTTGATCACATTTTAACTAATGCAAAACCCTTTTGTATACTATTAAAATAATAATAAAATAAAACTGTTAAGGATGGTGGTCAGCTCATTGTTAGTTATTAGGTAAATGATGCAAATTAATAGTGATTGAATATAATCATTACTGCAGTCGCTGTCTAATGAGTCTTGCTAATAAATTTTTTTTCCTATTTCCTCCTTCAAAAATAATAAGGACCATTTGTATATATTTTTGCTCCAAGTGAAAGATTTTTGCTCTGTGTTCCGTCAAATTGGCCCTTTGGTCAAGGTCCTATTAGAGATTATATCCTGCCTTAACTTTACTGGACAACCAAAGCATTTCCTAGACTAGTGTTTAATTATTAGGTTGATTTTATGCCACCAGAGATGTTTGAGGTGAAAGGAGCCTGGATTAAATAATAAGCAAGACTTTAAATCAGAGAATTTTAAACAATCTAAATTTATAGACTTATTGGTATTATGGTGTTGTTAAATTAAGATTCAATACTGTTATTATAATTACTACTGTTTTATAATAAATTTTTAAGATTATAGAAAAGGATTTGTGTGGTTATATGGAGTGGAAAGATCTCCGAATGCTATTAATAGGTATTATTTCAGAAAATAGCCTTCTGGTCAGTTTTGAAGCTAGTGTCACAGTAAGTGGTGAAGGCGTTTGGAATCATTTTCTCTGAAAAGATGGGTCCGTGTACTTTGTGCTAAATATTCATTTTAAGGATTAAGCTGTTTTCATGGGTGTAATATCCTAAGGTTCAAAATTTTCCCATTTGCCAATATTTAAATTCATAGCCTTTCATAATGGCATTTTGGGCTAACTGATGATTCTTAAGAGTTGTTACGCTTCTATAATAATTATGCCTAACTACGGAGAAGAGATGCAGATACTGGAGCAAGAATGCTACACCTTAATTTTCTCATCACTTTCTTTTCTTTTCATTTTAATGTTAGCAATTTGATTTTATCTTAAAGCCATTGATATCAAATGATGTCTATAACTCAAGTCAGATTTATGAGGTATAGTATGAGAAAAATCTCAGCTTCCTCATCTTTGGAATTTGATGAAATCTTCAAACAGGATATTTTTTCTGCTGTTGGGATTGCAAAACTAATGCAACTTTTTTGAAGAAAAGTATGGAGAATCCTCAAAGATCTAAAAGTAGACCTTGTATTTGAACCTACAATCCCGTTACTAGGTATCTACCCTAAAGAACACAAATCATTTTACCACAAGGACTTTTGCACTAGAATGTTTATTGTGGCTCAATTCATAGTAGCCAAGTCATGGAAGCAACCTAAGTGCCCATCAACCTATGACTGACTCAACAAAATGTAGTACATGTATACCATGGAATATTATTCAGCCATTAATAAAGATGGAGACTTCACATCTTTTACATCTACCTGGATGGATTTGAAATGCATTCTTCTTAGTAAAGTGTCACAGGAATGTAAAAATAAGTATCCAACGTACTCCATATTAATAGGAAATTAAAAAAAATAGGTTTTTGGAAGTACTTGACAAATTTTCCAAGTCTCTCTTTTCCCATCTTACCTTCTCATGGACTGCTCCCCCTTCCCCTTTCTCATATCTTTTTTTTTTTTTCACTATCTGTTAAGAGCGATGCCTCAGATGAACAAGTGCTTCACATTTCTTAAATAATACTAAGGTGTTGTAAAGATTTTAACCACATGGAGGAAAATAGGAAGAAAAAAATAGCTACAATTACTAAACATGGTTATAGGTAAAAAGCAAGTATTTCCTTTCATTTCAAAGTTTCGAAACCATTTTGTGTTTTCTAGATTTCTAGTCACTAAATTGAAATGTGAAACATGTAAAAGCTCAGAAATTTAGAATTCATTATAGGTTTCAGGCAAATTGCTATTAGGTTGATTTTGTCAACATGAAGACCTTTATTAACATGAAGGTTTTTCTTGAAATGGACTTATTTTCAGTATAGAAATTCTAAGTTATTCAGTTGCATTTACTGGTGTAAATGATTAGGAAAGCTGAATAAAATGGATGAACCAACTTCTATAAGATCACTGTGGTCAATTTTATTTCTACATTTTACAATTAAAATTTGCTATATGGTTACTCCATATAGCAGACAGTGAATCTCACTGAGATGAATCAAACTAGAGGTTGCATTCCTTATGGAGGGGACTGTGTTTAAAAATGTCTTTGCCTCATGAACTGACAAGTTGATTGGCCTTCAGGCCTGGGATCTTGGGTCAGGCCACTGGTAAAGTTCAGTGGTTAAGAAAGAGGTCACTGATTACTATTTATAATTTGTTTTCTGATAATTTTATCATGCACATGTACTCAGAGGCCATGGGTTGCAGTTCATAAATTGAAACAAATGAATAAAAATACGTAAAACTAATTCTGGCAATTTTCAAGCACTAAGATTTTTGTTATATTCATTTAAATTAGTATGACATTATGCATTAACTATAAAGCAGAGGTAGACAATAACAAAATATCATCTTGTGTCTGTTCTTTTCTGAATTTTTATATATGATTATTTATAAAAATGACATTGATGAAAAATTATGCAAGTCATAACAACATATTTTCATACGAATCTGATGTACAATTTTTCATTGCTATTTTCTTTACCTTTTAATGTTCAAGAGTTTGAAAAATATTACCTTATATGTTTTATAAGCATCATGTAACATTCTATCTAAAATATATCTTCCATATTAGTTGCTAGACATTTCATCATTCATGAGCCTTCACCTCTTACTATTTATCAAATCTTTTTATCAGTAAATTCTTCCAAGACACTTTTGGGGCCAAATGTTTCATTCTGCTTGATTAATGAACAATAATTTTATGTGGAATTTCTTATAGTTTTATAAAATGTACTTAGTTAAGAAAATTTTTAATACCTTGAACAAAAAGGCAAATAACCATACTTTAAAAGAGTATTTTACTGAGCAAAATGTAAAAGTAATGCCTTCTCCTTTTTTTTTTTTTTTTGATTCTGAAGCAAAGCAATTTTATTTTGGTTTTGGCACACAAAATTGGTTCGAGGTAAGGAAGGTTTATTTTTTTTTAAGGAATCCTTTGTCTTATTTACTATAGTACCCCCAAAACATATTTGTGATAATTACTAATAAACACCAAACAAGATGAAAAAAAAAAAAGGTAAAAGTAAGCTTTTGCCTGCACATTGAGTATTAATTAAATCCAAGTTCTTAGGAAAATAATGAAATAAGAAATTAATTCTGAAAATTCTTTCTTTGCATTTATATTTTCTTTTTGTTCAGTCTTTGGAAGATTCTAGCCTGATGGGGACCACAAGATCATTTTAAAAGAAGATGACAATATAAACAAACTCTAATAAAATTGGGAACCACAAAAGGCTAGATTAGAAGTGTAGTTATTTTTAACATGGCTTCCCCATGCACATCATATAGGAAGGAAAGATTTCCTCAGAGTTTTGTTCTTGAAAAGTTGAAAGTAATAGCAACAGCAAAACTACACTATCTTTAGAGTATTTATGTGGCAACATAGGTCAATATTTGATGTTGAATCTTGGTCAGAAGGGACATCTGTTACTGAGGGCCATTCTTTGCTATGTTCCCCACATTTTCATAAGGAAAGTTTTGTATCTGTCTTAAATAAGTGTGGTGTGCTTCAATGACCAGATGCTTTTGAACATGCAATATTTAGAGATTCCTATCAACATGTTTAAATAACAGAGGCTGAACAACCTTGTCATTGAAAATGAGTTGAATTGTATCTCTCCAAGTTGCTCTTGCTTTTTCTAGCTGTGTGTTAACTGTGGGAAAGTTACGTAACTTCTCTAAACTCCATTTATTTACTCAAATGTGATTCCAGACCAATAAAGGAGTTGAGAGTGGATTGAAGTGGATTGTGCATGTAAGTGTTTAGCACAATGACTGGCACATGTGTCCAATAGATATTAGCTATTCATGTTAAATAAGATTTAGAATGTTACTATACTCATTGTATAGGAGATATTTTAGAGCTATTAGCTGAAAATTAGTGTTCGTTATGTCTCCAAAGATGATTTTTCTCTCAGATAATTTCTGATGGGCCTTAGGACTATTAAGTCTGCCAAGTGGTCAAGCCTAATAACTTCACTATGGTGGCAGCTGCTGGGTTTACATGCCACATTTTCAGAGATTCAGGAGTGAGAAAGCAAGAAACCCAAATACATTCACAAATTAACACATCAGGTTTATAGACGCAAACAGAAACCTGCAGCTCTACCCTACATGAGGTGCGAGATAGGTCTGCACTGAGACTAAGAGTCTGGATGCGAAATGGTCATTGGGAATCTCCCGTGAGACGGAGATAAGCAACTGCATGAAGAGCATTTACCAGGGTGTCTACACCTGTTCCAGAGGAATTTCAGGGCATTTTACCAACGCTCAAGTCAAGTAGCACCCCGTGGCCTGCATGGTCTACATGCGGACAGGCAAGGTCTCCAGCTTACCATGGCAGAGCTGTTTCCTTACAAAGCCAGTTAGACTACCAGAACAACCCAAGGATGGGACGATATAATCAATCTCTTCCGACTGTCTTATGAGCTTTCAAAGTTGAATGTCCACTGTTACAAATGCAACTTATGGTGACAGCGCTAAACGACGGTGTTTTCAAAGTGTCAAGTATTAGAATTAATGAGAGTTCTTACGTTTTCTGTGTTTATTCATATGCAACATAGTCTCTCTTCTCCTTGGTGGCTGGTAGCTATGCAGGAACCAAGACTGGGCTTAGAGGAAAAGCCACAAGGTGTGATTAACTTAGATAAGCTCTTCAAGTCTTAGTGAAAACCACACCATGTGATTTTCTGTGGATTTTGTTTATACCTTTATTATTTTATTTATTAGAGGAAGTTTAGAACATATGATTTGAATTGCAGTGAAGTCTGCTTTTATAATAAGGTTTAATTTAGGATATTTTTGATTCCCTGTATTTTGTTAGAGAAACTTATACTTGCAAATAATACAATCTTGCTGAGCAAGGTCCCTTTTAGTATTTTTGTGTGGGAACCTAAGATGACAAGGGAAGATGGAGAATTTGAGGGATATATTCTTTGGGAACATGAACATAGCAGAATGGGTGACCTCAAAAATTGAGAAAAGGCTCCATAAAATTTGGTGCCTTTCCTTTTCTCCCTCAAAACAAACATAATTTTCTGATATGTGTCCTTCCAAGAACTTTTGGGTATGGTGCAGTCTTTTCCCAGAATTAACCTCTATGAATACCTGGTACATCTGGTGAATTCTATCTAATTGTTTAGAATGACCTTCCATCCATAAATGAATTCTTTTTTCCTACCTAACAGATAATTCTCACTCTTCTTGGCCATATTCCTATTACTACGTTTTCCACTTTAAACCATGTTACTTTTCATTATATATATATCTTTAAGAATAAATTGTAATGGTTTTGCATTCCTGGCATAGAACACAACTTTTGTTGAGTTGAGCTGATTTAATTCAATAGGATAGTTGTATGTTTTTCTATGAAACCATCCACACTCTTTCTTTATTTTCCTTCTAACCAATGACAGGTAGGTGAGAGATGAACAGGTTTAAGGGCACAGTTTTTGAAATGGAGCAGAACGAAGTTAAATGATCCACAAGGAGATCAATGCCTAGAATTAGACCACAGAAGCATAATGTTCAAACCAACAAGCTTACCATCTTGAGGGCTGTAATGAAGCTAAAAATATGTTTTCTCTTTCTCTGCTATGGTTTAGCCTTGAGAGATCCGCATTACCAGACTAACAGAAAATGTATGCTATTAAAATATAGCCAATCATTATTGGTGAAGTTATTCAAATGTTTTGTGTATAAGGTAAAACAAATATTAACAAAATGTAATATATTTAGAATCAGAAAACAAAATTCAAAGACTGAAAGAAATTGAGATTAAAAATAAACAGTAATATAAACTGTTTTGAAGGAATTTCACAAATGTCTACTTTTTCAGTTTCGTAGTAGAATAAATCAGTTTAAAATGTTTATAAGTTCATTATCTTAAATTTTGGTAGTAATAAATTATACTGATAAGTCAGATGAACCACACTTATGAACTTTTTCTTTGCTTTACTAGACATTTTCAAGGAATATACTTAATTCCAAGAGGAATTAAAATTTTGTGTTTTATTTAGGGTGTCCATAAAGTTCATGTGCAATTTACTACGCCTGATCTTATCCAAAAGGTCGAGAAGCAATGTGCGATTTAAAATATTAAACTAAAATATCAAACTATTTTAAATTGCACACAAACTTTATGGATGTGCTGTATATCCTTTAATATTTGTAACTGTTGAAATAAATTCAAAGATGAAGTTTTTAATCAAGACCACTTGTTTCCTTTTTTCAGTTAGACTGAGTTTTGGCTAAAGATAATAACATCAAAGATATTAACTTACAAACTTCTACCAGTGTTGCCTAATTTGGTAGATAATAACAATCACCCAGAGTCCTTGTTACACACATAGAACATTAGTTTAATTTGGCAAGTTGGGTTAGGCCTCAAGAATTTGTTGTTATTTTTTTTTAACAGAGGTGAGGTGATTCTTGTTTATCTGCATACTTAGACAACTGCATCTTTATACTTCTCAATGAATGTAAAAATTCAGAATATGTGCAGGTCTTGTCGATCATTCATTACTCTTTTTTTCCCCTTTGAAATGTCTGCTTTTCAGATCCATCTCTCACCACTAATCTGTTAGCTTTCTAAAGGATTCCCATAGCAAACTGCCTAAATATTTCCATTTTAAAATTTTGTCCATGCCATTTCGTATGTTTCTAATCCTGTGACCTATGAATTCCCTTAGCTTGGTTGACCAGGATTATCATCAAATATTAAGTCTAGTAGCATTTCCTGTGGGAGAAGTTCACTGACCTCTTGTAAGTCTCCACCTATTGTACCCTGCACCACCTATGCCTTAGACATGGTGTCCATCATGGTACTCAGCATTCTTCTTTGCAGACTCCTCTATACTTCTCCATCTTCCCAAGAAGACCAATAGATTCTGTGGGTAGGGACACTACTAATTATTGTTCAGGTTCTCAGCCTAGAATATAATAAATGTTTAATAAATGGCTACTGAAGGAATGAAGAATATAAATTCTTGGGAGACTGTTTTATCAATTTTAAATCTCTAAATGCATAGTACTTTAGAAAATAATGTACCCTTTTTTGCTCAATGTCTTTCATCTACATGGACAACTGTTATGGATAGTAGGCAGAGGCAATTAACCCAAAACTTTTTAATTCATTAGTTCCAAAAAATAATACATGCATATGCAAAGAGTGAAAGGTAATATAATAAAAGCAAACTTTTCTTACCATCTCCAACTCATGATAGAGAACCAGTATTATGAGTTTCTTATTTCTATTTCTAGAAATATTAATATACCTAAAGCATATATATCTTACATATGCATATATGCATATTTCTATATGCTCAAAATATACACACATCCATCCATAAACAAATAAGATAATATGTTCTGGAGATGTTTTCTTATCAGCTTATATGAAGCCATATCATTATTTCTCTTTTTATTGGCTATATATTATTCTGTTTTATCTATATCATGATACAGTTAACCAACCTGCTTTTAGTGGATATTTAGGATATTTACGTTTTTCTCATGAAAACAATGCTGCAAAAGATATTCTTACATAAAAATATTTGTAGAGTGAAGAATATTTCTGATTAAAATGATAAGGTTTAGGATCGATATTTCTGAATTAATCTCAAAAAGGATGGTTACAATTTATACTTCCATCAGGAAGAAGAGAAAGTGTATTTCTCCACACCCTCACAACCTCACTAATTTTGTATTATCCAGTTTTTATTCGTGCAATCTTGTGTGCTATTTGATTAGCATTCATTTACATATGAGTTTGCACAAGCAGCTTTTCATGTGTATTAAGGATTGATACTTCTGAAACACTTTGGTTCTGTGTCCACTTCTGTCTTTAATACTTTTAGATATATCTGTTTCTCTCTGATCTAAAACTCTCCAGAAGTTTATGTTTTTATGCTTTTGATCTCAAATTCTTTGTTCATTTCTGAGCTCCTGCTTCCTATGTCTTATTTCACTGCTTAATAATACTAAACTATTCTTTGTCTTTGAAACATATTCTCGTCAGTTTTCCAGATTTAAAAAGTACCTAAGGTTAATATAGACATAATTTTTCTGGTTTCTTTGTCCTTTGTTCTGGTATGGGGTGTGTGTGTGTGAGTGCATGTGACTCGGTATTTAACATAACTTCTTTTACTCTGACCAGATTGCTTTACCTGTTCTATGGACGCACTTGATAAAACTGCTGAAATAATTTACATTGGAAGTTCTAGGTACGCTCCAAGTCTTCATAATATTTTGTCTATTTTTTTTCAGTCTTGAAAGTTAAGATAATCTGAGGATAAACTTTAATTTTATAAGGATTTTGATGATTTGTAAACATTCAGTTTTATTTGTAACCTAAAACATTAGTTTATTTGCCACTAGGTAGCTTTATTTTAAAGTTTAGCGTCTTCTTTTTACCTCTCTACGTGTAATGATTTATTTTAAAGTTTTGCATCTTAAACCATTTATGCTCACGTATTAGCTTCCTGTAAAGTTTAAACTGCAGCTGAAAGGAAATATTTATATATTTGTAACATTTTACATGTCTCCCTCTCTCTCGATTTCTCTCTTTCTTCCCTCAAAGAGGGAGAGACCAGAAAGCAAAAGGAGAAAGGTAATTGACCTCTTGGCTAAGTTGTTCTGTTTGGGGAGGTTGTACCACATTGCCCTGGTGAGGTTTACAGTAAAAGCCGGGCAGAGGTCTGGAAGAGAAGGACTAACAGTGTTAGGATCAAAGGCCTAATTGTCTGCTTTCTTGAAGTTAGGGTTATTGGCAGCTGCCATTGTACCATCCATGCTGCTGTCACCCAGCACAGCCAACCAGCATGCACTAATTGCTGTGGCCTTTTCATCAAGTAAGATCATCCCGCTAAACACAAAGAGCTGTCTTTCCATTAGCACACACAGTAGCCAGCTAGATCAGCTGGGCTCCTGAGTATGATTGGACTGTCATATTGTTATGATTTGTTCAAGTTTAGAGCATTTAGCAGATACCCTTTGCACCTCTCTTTGTACCTGAATACTATAACCTGACTGCCCCTATCATTTAAGAGGGTACCATAGCTTTTCAAAGTTCAGCAGCGCACAATTGCAGGCAGGCAACTGGTTTCTGACAAGAGATCAATACTGTCCTTCCAAACGCTGGAGTCAAGCTGCTGGGTCTGTCAGAGGGATGTGTGCTGTAATTGGATCATGGGTGCTGCGAGTCATCTGAGTTTCCCTTCAGCACTGTCACAGCTGTCAGATGTCATCCCTTTGTACAGCTGTCACTGCAGGAGGGTTGGGGCTCTTTTTCCGTTCTAACCCAATGCAAATGTCCACTTAGCAGATGAATATTGAAGATATTAGACACTTCTTTATGCCTTTATGCAAAATAAAGATCTGTGTCATCTGTGAATTTCATGGAAATAAGTTGCAATTTATTCACTGTGAGAAAAGTGAAGTGAAGCCTGTAAAAATGAGAAATTATTTGGTTCAGGCTATTAAAAAAGGAATATTTTACAGAATAAACAACAATATGCAGATTTTTTTCTTAGCTGGAAAAACTAATGCTTTGCGGTATTTAGAATGGTAACCTTTGGTGATATTTAAAAATATATATCTATCTTTTGCTTCATCCACATTCTTAGAAAACTGACAACTTTTGAACAGGTTGATGGCCTTTAAATTATTAAAATTTATTGAAATATATAAACTTAGTAGCTGGTTCAAAGTATGAGATTTAAAAATCATGATTAGAATCAGGTTGAGGACACTCAAGAAAGTTTTTAATACAGGAAGAATAGCCTCAATAAAAATAGGTATGACGTTTTTGCCACAAATCCCATTTCTTCTAACTTTATATATACATTATTAAAAATGTAATAAAAATGTGCATAGTTAGCAAAATAATCATATAAACAGTAAGTGGCTTTGGTTAATTTTGATCAAGTTTGCATCTGTCCAAATTAAAAAGATAACATTCAAGTAGAAATAAATTTTGTATTGTATTTGCACATATGCAACTTAAAAACTTACACAATGCTCTATTTTGTACTCATGCTTATTAATAACACTGCATTTTTAAAAATAATAAATAACTTCTAGAATTACATAATTTGAGTCATGTATACTTACAAAGTATAATATAAATAAAGATGTCACCAGTGTAGCTTTGGCAACTTTTTCCTTAACAAAAGAACTTTTATAATATTGAGATGCATCCATGAATTTCCCTTGACTACTCCAGAATAAAGTACAGTCTTAATTGATGTTTCTTACCATTTTCTTTCTGTCTCCCTAAGCTGATGTCAGAATCATTTTTGGATCGCCGACAGGGAAATTTTTGATCTGGGTGGCTGACTTCCTTTTTCTTGAGGTCCAGACCACACACTGCCTTCTCTGTCAAACAGGCAGCTTGCACAGGCCCCACTGACAGAGGAGCATGAACCTTATTTTCCAATATCTGACCTTAGCCTCCAATCATCTACCACGGGACTCACTGGGTCAGGCTCTCAAATATCTAAACTTTTTGCTTCCATCTGGCATTATGAGGTGACCTTACCTCATTTGTGGTGGATCATGTTTTTTGGAGCCTAAAATTAGTGACTACCAAAATCAAAGTATAGACACCTGGCTTGTGCTGTGGGGGGAGGGCGATGGAAAGGGAGGGGGGAACAAACATCAAGAAAACAACCCAATGGCTTCATTTAAAAGACGATGTGTTGAAATGATCATGATATATGCTCACCAAGAAAGAAATAGTTGTTGCATTTCCCTTGCTTCATTTAGAGTGTTTCTTTCAATGCAATTTTAGTCTTATAAGTAAACCACAAGATAAAAATCTTAGGAAAATTAAAACATTTTAGTTTTGCAAAACTAATTATTTAGAGATCAAATTCTGGTTGACTATCAATGGTATAATAAAATGGACTTTAATAGTTACTTGGGCAGAAAACATAGGAATGAATGAAATAAAAAATTTAAACTTAGTTCCTTAGTGTTATTCTTCTGTGTTGATAACTATGAACTTTATATGCAACTCCAGCGACTCAAGGATGCACTCTTTTTAAAGCAGGGTTTATGGCTAATTACATCAGAGATCCAAAACAGTCTTTTTTACACTTGCATTAATAGGGGTGTCACATGACCACACTGAAGTAGAAGTATACATCAAAGGTAGATTAAAGGTTGGTTAAGCATCAAACCATGTTCCGTATGTAAATTTATAGCAATGATGTGCCCTAGAAAGATAGCTTACCCTCTATTTCTCTGCTACTAAATAAAATTAAAAATTCACAACTCTGGTTTATGGGATTTTAAATGAATTTGATCTCTCTTTTGGGCAGGGCAAATAAGTGTTTTGTGATGTATTATTTTATAAAAAAAAAAAAAAAAGACCATCGTTCTGGCTCATTTAATTTTGCGAGTGAATGATCTAAGATTAACTACAGACTAGTCAGTGCAGTTTAAAAGCTGAAAGCAATTTTCAGCCATAGATGGTAATGCCACTTTCAGTCCACAACCGAATGACTCTAAATGACTAAGCTGCGAGGTCTTTGTATATGACCACGGGGCCTGCTAAAGCCATAGGAACACAGTAAAAGCACAAAAATAGTTCCAATTTATTTGGTGCCATCACCTTAATGAGATTAATACAGACGTGTTCATGTGCCTAATTGGTGATTTGTTTTAACTGGTAATGAAGGATTAAAATTTCAGGCAACAGGCTGCTTGCTGGAAAGGGGATTTGAGGTGAAAAAGTTTTTAATTATAAGGACCCAGTGAAATATACCACTGCAAAGTCAATAATGATTCTTTTTTTTTTTTTTAAAGAACTGATTAAAATGTGTGGTCTAGATTGTTCTTGCCATTTCACAAGAAAGAGTCATTTTATGAGCAATACCACATATTGCTTTTACATGTATTTACCAGTAGATGATTTGGCATACGAACCCACATAGAACTAGTACTTCTGGTGAAAAAATTGAAACTAAAAACATCAGCCCTTAGGCTACAAAGGAATTTACAGTACAACATATTTTATTTTAATTTATTTATATTTTTTAATATCCAGTTACTATATCTGGATGGCCTGTGCTTCACTCTCCTGCTAGATCCCATGAGCATCCCAGTAAACCAGAATATCCTTGGAGGAGCTTCACCTACCACTTGCAATGGGTCAGCTTCCCTCAAAGTCTAGTTGTAGCCATTTAAATGCTAACCCTATTAAGCATTGCTGCCAAAACACAAACAGTTCAGCCTACGTCATTAAAATTTAATTAAAAGGGGGCAGCTGAGCCCAGTTTGAGTTTTGAATCTGAAAAATCTTGTTTAAAAATGAATACAAAGAAAACTACCCAATCTTATTTTTAAAAATGAATAAAAACAATATTATCCGACCAAAGCTATTAGTATCTGTCTATAGTGGCCCAGTAAACTATATTTAAATAAAATTGCATGTTTTATCAGAGTACAACATGTTTACAATCATCACACTAAAACATTTTGATATTACTCAGCTGTTATCACCATGAAATGAGCAATTATTTTCTCTGATCGTTGGTGGTAGTTAGATGTGTAACCTGCGCCTTCTATATCTAAACCTGTGCCTTCTATTTCTGAGCCAGTATGTTAATTTCGCCCCATAGGATAAAATGTGAAGTAAAGGACCAATGTTCCAATACTATGACTGAATAAAGAAGTACTACCTAGAATACTATTTCCTCCAACAAACTTCGCCCAGCGCTAGGTATTCCTCTGATTAAGGGAAAAACCCTGCAATGCAGGAGTGTGGGCTTTGATGTTCTATTATGAACCACTTTGAAAGAGTCTGGGTATTGATACTGTGCAGTGTAAGATGCTACCTTCCCAGAGAATGAAGACAGAAATATATTTTACATTTCTTGTCAGATTGAACTTTAAGACATCCTGACTGCTTTCTCTATAATTTAAACATCACAGCCAAAATGGCAACATGCTTTGTTCAGTTCCAGTTGTGTGGAGTTTTAGTGCTTCATTGATTCAGAGGAAGGCTGAGGCTGGCACGGGAGCAGGGCGACGGAATCACACTCTCACTGCAGCATGCCAAGCCATTATATCCGGGACCAGAATGTCACCGTGGTCTCAATGGTTCGTCAGCTGAAGGATATGGTTAACAAATGTAAAACCAAACTTCAGAGGAGCTGGTTTTCTGTGCTAAGTGATCTGTATTCCCTCTGAATTTACTTTCCCCTAACCCCGTGAAATTAACAGTACTTTCTGACATTCGACCTCCTGACCTCACACATAATAAGAATTTAAAAAGCACCATGCATGAGTGTGTCTCCGTAATGCAAAACTGGAAAAAATGACCATGTCACAGTTTTATTATATAAAACCTTCTCAATCTCCATTGCATGCTTCATATATGAGCACTCAGTTTAAAGTTATTATAAAGAAAAACACAATTTTGAGAGTAATAATTCACTGTTCATGACTTTTATAGACAATAAATTGTAGCAAATACATATTGCTACCAAAAAGCTTTGTACTCCATTAATGCAGATATTTACCAAGATAAGTGTTAAAAATAGTCCGCTAGAAGACTCTGATGGTTCAAAGGAAGGGCTTCCTGGGAGCTGGTTGCCAAGGGTGCAAGTGCACGCACAATGTGTAGGTCTCAAGGTTTAAGAGGCAGAAGCAAGAAAGTGTTATGTGGAAATGATTTTGTGTTATCAGGCTCAGGGGATGACAGCATACAAGAGTAAGAACAAGGTGCTATGTGGCTTTTTCTTCACGGTGAAGTAAAGATTGGCAGCTGGAAGTAAGGCTTACAGACAGACCTGCACACAGGACCTCTTCACCCAGGACTCATAATCACTACTCAAAGGAAAACGCATTTACCAGGGAAAAGTGGCTGTAGCCATCAGAAGTGTGCTTAAAACACCACTTAAATATCACTTTATACGCTATTACTTGCAAACTGTGGCTCCGTATTAAATTATACTTGCATAGGCTTTTGCTTAGGTGCAGATAATGCTTTTGAGGTTGCATTGGTGAAGAATTTAGGCTGCTTTGCAAGAGACGTGACCAGAATGTTCTATGCAGCTGACAGTGACAGGGTGAAAAATTGCAGAACTGTACTTTCTTTCCCCATATAGATTGTAATTTTAATTGTCATTGTGGCCCTTCTGTTTTAATTATGGGACTTCTTTGATATATACCAGGACATCGTATTGAATGAAAATATGGTGCTATAATAGTCTCTTTATAATTAATGACCACATGTAGATCTTGGTGCATAAAAGGGAAGGAATAAATGAACAATTTATTTAACTAGGTTTTGGATTTCTTTCTGTCTTCCAGTGAATATAAAATGATCCCAGGGCTTCTGAGAATGTTTGATGTAAGAACGGCACCGAATAGCTAATAAAACTACTTTAGGGTAGATTACAAAACACATTATATTTTAAAATGTTCTACCTATGACCAATAAATTCGTTTTTTTATTTTTTGTATTATTCTTGTCACATTTTATCTTAAACAAATGCTCTTTTAAATTTATCTGCAAGTATATTTTAAATATATCTTCTTAAACAGATTTTACTTGGGACATAATTAAATTAATTTTTACAGGTATAATGAGGCTTCAAGGAAGAGACTTTGATGTTTGATTTATCTACTCATATCAAACTGCAAAAAAATTTTAAGTTTTGCTGTCAAAATACAGTGTATCTCTGGTGCATTTTGTTCTAAAGACAAAATATTTTTTTCTCCAGTTGCTACTACTAAACAGAAGATGTTTTCTACAGACCCAAAAGAAGTCATCTATTCACATGCAGTTTTAAGTCCCTGAAAACTGTGACGAGGAAACAGAAAATACAGTGCAGGGGCTTAACATTGCTCTCAAACTACCATGTAACAGGCTTACCATGTAGAGCACAGTAGCATAAACATGCTGGGCTCATATACATTTCAAGAGAGCCAGACCTCTATGGATTTCTGAAAAGCAGACCTATTTGTCCAGGCTCCGTCACTGTAAAACAGGACAATGCCCCCTGACAAGCTTCTGCTAATTTTATTGTAGCACAGAGTGCTGTGCAGACACCCTCCACAGTGTGACTGCAGTTCAATTGCAGAGCACAATGAAATTGGATAGGCAGAGACAGGGACTACCCTGGGGTCAGCTGTGACCATGCCACTTCCATGTGATGTCTAGTTGGGGTGATGGTGTGTAAATAAACGTAGAGAATTGCAAATCTTGTCATGGCCACGCAGAACAGCTCAAGCATTTAAAGATGGTTGCCCGCAAACCTGACTGGAAGGTGGTTGCCGTGTGTGGTGGCTGAGGAAATCCTCGATTCCTGGCCGGAATCTTCTGGGTCTTGACATATCTGAAAGCACTGACCCAGCACTATATTGCTGAAGGGATTAATCACTAAATTGTTTTTCATTGTGGTGGAAACTAAACAAATAGACTAATCATATATGAATATTATGCTTGAAAGCTACTGCGATGATACCAAACACGTTTTGTATTTATAGTATGCTTTTTTGATGTATCTGTTTCTTTTTTAAATGAGGTGAAACATTTTAATATCCTACTGTTTATTGAATTTAGCACATTAAAGTTCTATGAGTTCTTGTCATTATTGTGAACTTTCCTAATGTTAGAAAATAAAATATTATAGAATTCACATTTTCTGCTTATGAATCTAATTTTATTTAAATACTACTTAGAGTACTCATTAAAATATACTTAGGTTTTCCTACCCACAACCAGTAAGATGCTTTTTTTGTTACCAGTTTTACATTTACACATATCTGTTTTTCTGTTACTTCTCCCACACGACAATTACCTTTCATTACAAATTTATAAAATCATTTACATTTTAGCAGTTTAAATGTTTCTGCTGACATTTTGTAACTATTACCCTCTTCTAGAATGGCATATGTTCAGGCAGTTAATAAAAAATTAAATGGAATAGCACTAGACAAGGTGAAGCTTTGTATCAGAGTGTTCTCCACATTTTTGAAAATACCATCTTTGTGTTGCAAACTGTGAAGTGAGGTTAGGGCTGTGCCAATATGTGTATTTGTCACAACTGTCACAGAGACCACGAACTAGCCAATCACACAGCCCTTAATTAGACAGTTATATTTCGCTTTTTAGAAATTGTCCTCATGTAAAATGGTGTCTAAGATTCAAGGAAAGGTGCTGAGAGCTAAGAGGGCAAAGAATGCCAGCGAGGAAAAAAAAACACTTTAATTTTTCTCAAGAAGATTTATTAACTGCTGCATGATTTCTTAAATATATAAGTAAAATATGCAATATAAAACAAATTTTGTAAGTTTAGCATGAAAGGAAGATATTTAAAGATTACTAATGTATCAATAAGCTGAATTAAACATTAACATGTTATAGTATATTTCATATGGATTTTGGATTTATAAGTAAAAAATCCAGAAAATGAGCATTCGGATAGTGAAGGTGCTTCAAAAGCCTTTCTATTTGTCCGTGATTGTGACGTTTACCTCATGGGAAAATTTTATTTACTAATGACCTAAGGTAAATTATATATTTTGTCAAAGATAATTTCTGCTTTTACTTTTTTTAATTCTAGAAACAAATCTACACAGCATCATTCTAATTTTTTCCCCAGAACATTAATTCAGAACGCTTCATCCTCAAAGTAAAATATGTTGGAACACCTTGCCATTTTTGAAAACACAATTTTAACTTTTGCATTATATTTATACATAATTATAAAGTTTCATGGTGAATGAAGCAGACAAATACAAATAATCAGTAACATCTTATCTGTACAGTGTACTTTCCCTGTCTATGAAAATGCACACAGATATACAATTTTACTAATGTTACCTCCATACATTTTTGTTGTTGTTGTTGTTTTGAAAAAAATGAAAATGAAAATGACATTTACCTTTCAGGTAATACATCACCAAATTTACACACTTGATAATGTTTGCTAAATTTTATAATCTTGCATTAAGCAAAAGTAATTTAGCATGATTTAAAAAATAATTTTTAAACTTATTTTAATCTCCTTTTAGTTGATTTGTGAGATATGAAGGTTTCTAAGCAAATTCCAAAGAAAATGGATTTTGGATTTCTGGAATCTGAGAGGGTGATAGTCCTAAAAATCCCAATAAATGAAAGCTGCACATCCCCAAGATCCCTCTGTTAAGAAATCAGTAATAAACTCTAACTCGGACAGAAGAAATCTTGTTTATTTGTTTGTTTTTCACAATGGAAATTTCATGTATTTATTTTTTTGAGCAAAAAAAAAAATCTAATTTGGGGTAACTTGCACGGTTCATCCCATTTTAAATCTTTATTCAATAGGCATGTCATAGAAGTTTTAACAGTCATAGCAGATTAACCTTGCCTGTGCTTTTGAAGGCTAGTCATCTGATGAATTTACATGCAGCTGGATGAAAATGCTATTTGGAGAGAGATTGAGAGTTTATTTGATTAAATCCCTTTCTCCACTACCTTGACCTCTTTCTTGTGAAATAATCAGAACTGTTTAGCAAGAATATTCAGGCATTAATAATGAATTGCTTTTGAGCTGGTTTCTTCGGCACTGCAACAAACCTACTGGTGTCTCTGCTCTTTTTTTTTCTTTTTATTAGTGCTTTATGTAATGAATGCTATGATTAGAGTAGTAAGAAACATATTTTTGAGGAGTTTTGTTTTATAATTGTCGGAATATATGATATTTTATTGCGGGTTCTTTCATCTTCTTCTTCTCCTAAAGACCCCTTCCCACAACTGTGTATAATGATGGGATGTGTTAGGCAGGGCCAAATGCTTCAATGTGATTGGATAACAATTACATGATTATCCTTAACAGCTAGAATGACGGTTTGGAGAGTTCCTGGAATACTATAATCTTAAATAGTGTCATGGTTTATGATTCCATTGTTTGTGTACTTATATACTTATCCCCCACAGAGTATTGGTGTCTAACATTTTTTTTTACTGTATTTAATCAGTTCACAATTACTGTTTGTATGAGTAATTATGAGATCATATTTCACAGCATCTTTAGAGATCATCTGGTACAACCTATTATTTTAGAGAAGAAAAATTATCTTCAAAGAGATTAAATTAATTCCCTATCGTATATAGCTAGTTACAGACAGATTTGGTGGGCAGATTCCAAATCCACTTTGCTCTAAGGTTCTGGGCTAGGAAAGAAGGGTGTAAGCTATAGCTATTGTCTTCATACACTTAAAATGCAGTTACAAGGAGAAGTTGCTCATATGCAAAAAGAAAATACCAGTTAATACTAATTAAAATGAATAAAATAGAGACATGTTACCCCAAAAGTTGAGAGGTAGAATTTACTTCCTCCACATCTCCCTCAGTATTATTGGATGGCTCCCAGGATTTATTAAGGACAGAATATTGTTCAGTGTTCAGAAACTAAAATAACTTTCAAATGTAACTCTGACATGAAGTAATGGGAACAAGTGCAAATCTTAAAAAGTACTATACTATCATTCCTGTCATTTTGATGGTTTTAGACGGATGAATTTTCCTTGAGTAGGAGGTATACTATATACATATCCTACCATACCATCACCCAGTATTAAGCTACAGTATCTTGTCTTCACAGTAAATTAAGCTTCATTATAATTTGTTTCTTAATAACATGCACATCACTGTAATATGTAAAATGTTTGGCTTTCATGAACAACTCTATGGCAAAGCTGTACAGTAGCTCATTTGCATTTAGCAATTATGTTACATTACAATATACTAAGCTGCAGAAAATCTAATCTAACATCATAATTTAAAATAATAATTTCCAGTACCTTACAAGTAGGATACAAGTCAGGTTACAATAACACATTGCACTATTTCTCAAGTAAAATAGAATTAGTTCATTTTATTTTTTTATTTCAAAAGTATCCAAGAAAGATTTAATTCTTTAATAATGAGAATAGGACTGTATTGAGAGGGAAAGCCCGCTTAGATTGTTCATAGGTAGATAAAATTTGTCTTTCTTGGTTATAAAGTAGCCATTTTGATTTAATCATATCATTAATATGCTAAGTTTAGGGCACAGGTATTATGAGACTCAAATGGTCTTATAACAATCATTTTGCAAAGATTATCCTACTTTCAAAATGTTTGTGAGTTATGAATAATACATAATTTAAAAATTCACATTAAAAATAAAATAAAACACATAAAATAAAATACGTTGCATAATGACATCTAAATATAGACATTCTCAGCTATTGTTATGTTTTTTGATAATTAGGATCCTGTACAGAAATCACATAATGTGCTGAATGTGACACTGGACTTGACCATTAATACATATTCTATTTCAAGATTTCTAAATACATACAAAATATTTTTAATAAATCTTTGAGTTGCTGTGATATGCAACTGACTTAAAAGAGCATATCAGGAAACATGATTTTCTTGCCATCAAGTTTTGTTGCAAGATGTATTGGGAATAACGTTTTTGTATATTAATTATAATGTACGAATAAAGTCAGAAGCATAAAAGACTTAAAACTATAGCACGTGAGGGAAGAGAAAGCCATATTTAAAAAAAGATCAGATGACGCTTCATAGAGAAAGTTTAATTTGAAATGAGGCTGAAGTTCAATTCAATTAAACCCAGGAAGCATTTATTATCATATCAACCATGATATGATCTCTACTCTGAAGAAGCTTATAATCTAGTCGCAGTAAGGGCATATTAGAAAAAACAACAAATTCTACCTGAAGTATTGGGACAAGCTTTATAAAAGACATCACATTTGGTCAAGTTCTTAAATAAGAGATAGGTAGATGGTTGGGGTGAGGCATTTGTGGTTGATGCAAAAGTATAAGGAAAGAAAAGTAGTAAGATGTGAAAGGGTATGTATTTTTTTTTCTGGAAAGAGGAGCTATGACAGCGTGGCTGAACCCCAGGACGAAGGAGCACTGTGATAGCTGATGAAACAAGAGTATGAACAAGAAGTGAAGTACGTTGGCGGTCTGAGCAGGTAGCAGCTAGATGGCGCCACCTCTCCTAATTTCTGTTCTTTTTCCCCCTTCTTTCTCTCTCTCTTTCCTTCTCTGTCCCCCATTTTTATGTTTTCTTTTTCTTTTTGGAAGATAATTCTGGCAGTTTCACAAAGGATTAATTAGAGTAGGAATGAGAAGAGAAATTGAGCAATTCACTTCAGATTGAAGCAAACTCAACTGCTGGAGACAAGCTGAAGGCAAACTTAACTTCTAAAAGAACATTATGCCCTTGACAATGTTTATGTTTAAAAATTTCTAAGCATTGCTTGGCTCGGGGCCTGTGGCTCAATGGGCTAAGGCGCCAGAAACGTACACCTAAGCTGGTGGGATCGAATCCAGCCTGAGCCCGCCAAACAACAATGACGGCTGCAACTAAAAAATGGCCAGGTGTTGTGGCGGGTGCCTGTTGTCCCAGCTACTTGGGAGGCAGAGGCAGGAGACTCGCTTAAGCCCAGGAATTGTAGGTTGCTGTGAGCTGTGATGCCACAGCACTCTATCCAGGGTGACAGCTTGAGGCTCTGTCTCAAAAAAAAAAAAAAAAAAATTTCTAGGCATTCTTTACTAAGTTTTCATCTTAGAACATTATAATATGATGTAGAGAGAATATGTGAGAAACTTAGAGAACAATCTTTGTAGCTAAGACAATCAATTGTTTTCCATTCCCAAATGACATAAATTGTTGTGGGGTAAATTAAATTTCCAGGTTATTCCTTATCCTTCTCTCTGCTTTATTCCAAAAGCAAGCTGTTATTGAGTAATAAATAAACAGATTCCTTATTAAGAGCTGTATTAGTTCTTTAGCTGTGTCCACAAATCTGCAGAAAATCTAATCTAACATGATAATTTAAAATAATAATTTCCAGTACCTTAAAAGTAGGATACAAGTCAGGTTTCAATAAGTACAATTGTACTTTTTAAGATTTGCACTTAAATAATTTATAGGATGGGCATCAAATACTATCCATTTGTTTGTCAAAAAAAGAAATCGTAGTAGATGAAATTAATTTTATCCCAGTTTATGTTCTTAAAGAAAAAAATATGAAAACATGTCTATTTTGGGATTTTTTTGTTTCTTTTGCAAATAGTTTTTTCAAAATTTAGGGTCCGACATCAAAAAATATATACTAAAATTTAAAAATATTTTTGAAAGGATGATACCCATTGTAAATATAATTCGTGTTTATACCAGAGGCAAGTATTTCTAATTTAAAGCAATGCTTTTTTAGTTTTCTAAATTTTTATTTTTTATTTCAAAATATTAAGGGAGCACACATTTTTTTGTTATGTGGCTTGAGTAAAGGCCATAAGTGTGGCATCACCCAAATTGTGTTCATTGTAGCTCTTAGGTAGAATTTTGCTCTGTCTCTCCTTCCTTATCCCATTTATTTGATTTCCAATGACTTTCACCTCTCTTTGTACACTTGTATGCCTATCATTTAGTTCTAATTTATTAGAGATTATATGTGGTGTTTGTCTTTTCATCCTTTTGATACATTGCTTAGGAGAAATGTCTCAAATATGTCTCCAATTCCTTCTAGATTGATGCAAAAGGCATTAATTCATCCTTTTTATGGCTGAGGGATACTCCATGGCATACATACACCACATCTTTTTTCTTTCTTTCTTTCTTTCTTTCTTTTTTTTTTTTTTTTTTTTCCGTTTTTGGCTGGGGCTGAGTTTTAACCCACCATCTTCCATCATATGGGGCCAGTGCCCTACTCCTTTGAGCCACAGGCACTGCCCAATACACCACATTTTGTTAATCCTCTCATGAACTGATGGGCACTTGGGTTGATTCCACATTTTTGTGATTTTGAACTATGCTGCAATAAGTGTTTAAGGGCAGGTGTGTTTTTGATAAAATTACTTATTTTCCTTTGGGTAGCTACTCAGTAGTGAGATTGCTGGATTGAAAGGTAGCTCTAATTTTAGTTATTTGAGAATTTTCTCTAGTGTTTTCCAAAGGAGATACACTAATTTATAGTACCATCAACAGTGAGTTCCTTTCTTTCTGCATCTGTACAAACATCTACTGTCTTTAGACTTTTTGGCAAAGAACATTCTAATAGGAATAAGAAGAGATTTCCTTGTGATTTTAATTTGAATATCCCTGATGATCAGTGATGTTGAGCATCTCTTCATATGCTTGTTGTTCTTTCGACTATCTTCTTTTGAAAAACTTCTGCTCATCTCTTTTGTTTGTTTTCTCCTTGCCGATTTGTTTGAGTTCCTTGTAGATGCATATTACCTCTTTCATCAGCTGTGTAGATTTCAAACATTTTGTCTCATTCTGTAGGTTGTCTGTTTGCTCTGTTGATTATTTCCTTAGCTGTGCAGAAGCTTTTTACTTTAATCAAGTCCTATTCCTATATTTATTTATCTATCTTATTTCTATAAGTGCAGTTGGAGTCGTAGTCATAAATTCTTTGCCTAGAACAGTCCCAACATTTTCTTATAGAATCTTATGATTTCTCATCTTACACTTAAGGCTTTTTATCTACCTTGAATTAATTTTTGTGAGTGGTGAGAAATGTGGATCCTCTTTGCTTCTGCATGTGGCTCTCCTGTTTTCCCAGAGTCATTTATCAAATGGGGCTTCTTTCCCCATGTACTCATTTGGCTCTCGGTAGATGATTTTATATGTGTGTTCTCCACTCTGTTCTATGGTTTATGTCTCTGGTTTTCTAACACTGTCTTACTGTTGGATTACAATAATTAAAAACATTCAGTGGGGAAAAGACTCTCTATTTAACAAATGGTGCTGGGAAACCTGGCTGGCGACCTGTAGAAGATTGAAATTGAACCCACACCTTTCTTCCCCCTTATTTACACAACATTTCTTACTTAAAGGCAGATGCTCAATGTGATTTTTAAGTGTCCATAGGTTTTTTTTAAAAAATAGAGATAGCTCTATCTTTTTCAGATTTATAGAATTATGTTTAACAATTGTTTATATTCAAAGTATATGTTGTTGTTGTTTTTGAGACAGAGTCTTATTTTGTCAGCCTCTGTAGAGTGCTGTTGCGTCATAGCTCACGGCAACCTCAAACTCTAGGGCTTAAGTGATTCTCTTAGCTCAGCCTCCCCAGTAGCTGGGACTACAGGTGCCTGCCACACACTGGGCTATTTTTAGAGATGAGGTCTCACTCTTGCTCAAGCTGTTCTTGAACCCGTGAGCTCAGGGCACTCCACCTGCCTCAGCCTCCCAGAGTGCTAGGATTTTAAGTGTGAGCCATCATGCCTGGCCCAAGGTATATGTATTAATTTGATATACATAAACATTGTGAAATGCTTACTACAATCAACTTAATTAACACATCCATCACCTCACCTCGTTACTAATTGTGCGTGCATGTCTGTGTATGTGTGGGGAGGGGGGTTTAAGATCTCCTGCCTTAGTGAATTTCAAGTATGTAATATATAATAGTTTTATTAACTGTGGCCACTATGCTGTACCTGAGATCTCTGGACTTATCCTACATAGAGAAACTTTGTATCCTTTGACCAACATCTCCCCCCTTACCTCCACCCCTAAGCCCCTGGTAACCACTGTTCTACTCTGCTTCTGTGAGTTAGACTTGTTTAGAGTCCATATACAAGTGAGCTCATACATATTTGTCTGTCCAGCAGGTTTTGAAAATGGTTCTTTTTAAAACTTTTTAATTTTAATTTTAATTTAATTTTTTCTGAGATAGAGTGTTTCTCTGCCATCCAGGCTATAGTACAGTGGCATGATCATTGCTTACTTCAGCCTTAAACTCCTGGGCTCAAGTGATCTTCCTGCCTCCGCCTACAGCTGGAACTATAGGTGTGCACCACCACACCCAGGTAATTTTTTGATTTTTTTGTAGACATGAAGTCCCACTATGTTGCCTAGGCTGGTCTTGAACTCCTGGCCTTAAGCGAACCTCCCTCCTCAGCCTCTCAAAGTGCTGGGATTACAGGTGTGACCACCACGCCTGGCCACAAATGTTTATTTTTTAACCAAAGAGATACAGACAAAATAGGGCAAAATGATAGAAGGTCTCATTGGGTAACTTGGCACCACGGGATCTTTCTCAAATATAAACCCGCCACATTTCTGCCTGTGGCTGCAGAGTGTGTGTGGACACATGGGGTCTAGTCCCCTCCTCTTCATTTCACTTCACTTCTCCAGCCTATTTTCAGTGCTGTGCTAGTGTAGGGTGTCCCTGTGCTTTATCCTCTTCTCTGTGCCTCCCTAACTGAGGCCCATGTGTAGCCTCTGCCTCTTGGGCAACCTCCACCTGCATTTGGGGAAAATGCTCTAACTTTCTCCATACAGATCAGGCAGCACTTTCTGCGGGAATTCTCTCCTGACTGAGCCTTCCCTCAGGTGCTAGCGACTCCTCCCACCTCCGTGTGCTTCTGGAAGCCTAACTACATAGCCTCTTATAATAACCAACTGCATGAAGGCTTCATATGTGCCAAGCTCTCTCCTTCTCCTTTTCAGGAATTATCTTTTTATTGTTACAAAAGTTCCATGAGATTAAATTGCTTGGTATAGGTCAGGTAGCTTGTAAGTAGCATAGTCAGCATTGGGCATATTTGTTTGTTTGTTTGTTTGTTTATTTATTTTTCTTTCCTATTAAAACGAGAGCTCCTTATAATAGAAAATATGCTGGCTTCAGTTTTGTAACCCTGATTACTCAACAGAAATCAAGACACATAGTATGCATTTAACAAATGTTCACTGAATGAATGAATGTCTCAATAATTAGGTTTCCTGCAAATTAGAGTGATTGCAATATCTCTTAATACTATGAAATACTGAAAATTCCATTTAAAAGAAAATACAAAATTTGGAAAATTGGAAGATAGGCAAAGGCGGTGCCCATCATAAGATGAATGCTAGACCTTTGTGAAACCTGCATTTGCATTTCTGAGTGTCTCTGTTTATGACACACACCTAATCTATAAGCTCCTCAAGGACAGGAACTATGCTTTCTTTCCCCCCCCAAATCCTTGGGGCCCAGCATAGCAACTGGCATGATGGGAATACTCAGCAAATAGATGCTAAATGAATGGATACTAGATTTCAAGCTCTATTTGCACACAAGGCTAACTTACTTGGAAAAACGCTTTCAAAACTGTCCACACTATTTTTTTTTTGGCCAGGGCCTGGTTTGAACCAGTCACCTGGGGCATATGGGGGCCAGCACCCTACTCCTTTGAGCCACAGGCGCCACCCTGTCCACACTATTTTATAACTGTTCTTTTAACCAGAATGATATCAACCTAAGTGACATCCTATTTATTTCCTCTTTGCTGTCTTCTTCTTATTTCACTTTTGATTTAGGCAGCTTCACTTTTATCCTGGAACCCACATGCCTAAGCTATGCAGATTGAGTAGAACAGTTTACTCATAAATTATTATCTTAAATTTAGCTCATCTCTAACTTAGCATCATAGCAGCCACTAATCAGAACCTAATTATTACAACTTAATTTCTATATCTGTAAATATTGTTATAACCCCCAGGAAACATCCACATGTTTCTTTTTTTTTTTTTTAAAGAGAAGGAGTCTCATTTTGTTGTCCTTAGTAGAGTGCTGTGGCGTCATAGCGCACAGCAACCTCCAGCTCCTGGGCTTAGGCGATTCTCTTGCCTCAGCCTCCTGAGAAACTGGGACTACAGGTGACTGCCACACACCTGGCTATATTTTTGTTGTTGCAGTTTGGCTGGTGCTGGATTTGAACCCGCCACCCTCTATATATCGGGCTGGTGCCCTACTCACTGAGCCACAGGTGCTGCCCACATCCACATATTTCAAACATAGGAAATACTCCAATGTAAGCAAAGGCTTTGTATAATTCTTGACAAATCTTCCTAACAAGAGCTTATCAACAACAAATGTGTGTCCAAATGGCTTGGAAGAAAGAGTAGTAGACTGGAGCCTGGAGATCAGAGTTTAAATTCTGACTCTGTCACCTTTAATCTTTGAGGCTCAATTTCCTTATCTCAAAGACAAGAAATCATAATGGCCGTTGTGCCTATCTGAAAGGGCTATTGTGATGCATAAATGAGGTACCAGAGGAGAAGATGCCTTGTAGGTGTCATTTAAAGCATCCTGTGTATAACAGGTGATATTATTATTGGAGCCCATACCTCATTCCGTTCTGGGTTCCCACAACTTACATCTCTTCTTTTCTTCTTTTCTTGTCCCTATGGGAAAAGGATCTAAATCTTTGAGGTCTCTACTTCTTTAAAATTGCATCTCTCTTTCAAATGAAGTTAAATATGCAATAGATACAAGTCTGTTTCAAGGCTGAGCTAAAATCACCAAAGCAATTATTTAGGGGGAGTTCAGGGAATTGTATGTAAGATTAAACGATCACTTTAATGTTTGAATAGAAAATAGGTAAATTCTCAGGGACTACTGAATTATTTCTTTCATGATGTAGCTTGATATGAACTATTTTTATTTCAAGAATTATCTAGGGTAATGAAGGATTAGGTTTTGAAAATATTCTTCAAGGCAAAGGACTTTTATTTCTCAATGAGAAATCATTTCCCTTGTTCTCAAATTCACTGTACTAAGATTGTTTAAATGATGTGTCAGACTGTACTGTGACAAAATATTTCTCTACTTTCATCTTGTATATTTTTCTACATTTTTCTTTCCTCCACTGTACTGCAGAGGTCAGTGAGACTAGGGAATTCCCAGTACTTAAAGACCAAAAAAAGGTTTCCAGAAGAGGAAGAGAAAAGTCTAACAAAACCAAAGAACAGCAAAAATCTGGAAAGGGAGAGAATGAGTCATTTTCTTTTGTTTTTTTTTCTTATCCTCCAACAAAATCATTTGAAAGAATTCCAGAGCCCCAGGAGGTATGGTGGCACTCTGCTTTTTTTTTTTTTTTGTAGAGACAGAGTCTCACTTTATTGCCCTCGGTAGAGTGCCGTGGCATCACACAGCTCACAGCAACCTCCCACTCCTTGCCTCAGCCTCCCGAGTAGCTGGGACGACAGGTGCCCACCACAACGCCCGGATATTTTTCTATTTTTTGCAGTTCGGCCGAAGCCGGGTTTGAACCCGCCACCTTCCGTATATGGGGCTGGTGCCCTACTCAATGAGCCACAGGAGCCGCCCTGGCACTCTGTTTTTGAGAAGTACTTTTTAAAGCCCACATCTGAATTCTAGTTCCATCATTTAATTAACTATGAATCCTCAGACAATTCATTGAAAGGTTCTGAGCTTTGTGCAATGTAAAACAAAGACTATAAGTACCACCTCAGAGGATGTTACAAACATCTAGCAAGATCATACACCTATGTGTGACACAGAAAATGCCTCAAAGAGGCAATTTCTTTTATCTTTGTCCCAATACAAGCTGAGCGATTCTTTGCAATTCTTCTTTTTTTTTTTATATAATTTTATTAAATCATAATTGTGTACATTAGTGCAATCATGGGGCACAATGTGCTGACTTCATATACAATCTGAAATATTTTGGTAGAACTGTTAAACATAGCCTTCATGGCATTTTCTTAATCACTATATGAAGACATTGATATTCTACATTTAA
>CAUYRH010103032.1:0-27132 GCA_963574655.1 Perodicticus potto | reverse complement strand
CTGGGGGGTTCAAACCCAGCCCAGGCCTGCCAAACAACACTGACAACTACAACCAAAAAATAGCTGGGCATGGCTCGGCGCCTGTGGCTCAACAGGCTAAGGCGCCAGCCACATGCACCTGAGCTGGGCCCACCAAACAACAATGACGGCTGCAACCAAAAAATGGCTGGGCGTTGTGATGGGCACCTGTGGTCCCAGCGACTTGGGAGGCAGAGGCAAGAGACTCGCTTGAGCCCAGGAATTGGAGGTTGCTGTGAGCTGTGATACCACGACACTCTATCCAGGGTGACAGCTTGAGGCTCTGTCTCAAAAAAAAAATAGCTGGGCATTGTGGCAGGTGCCTGTAGTCCCAGCTACCCGGGAGGCTGAGGCAAGAGAATCGCTTAAGCCTAAGAGCTGGAGGTTGCTGTTAGCTGTGACAACACAGTACTCTACTGAGGGTAATAAAGTGAGACTCTGTCTTTAAAAAAATAAATAAAATAAAAACTGTCTCAAAAAAAAAAAGTAATGCTAAAAAAGGGGGTGGGAAGTGTGCATCACGCTTAATGTATTTCTCAATCCTCTTGAGAGGACTGTGGTGGAAGTAGGGTATAGACTAAGACTTGACGTTTTATCTTACATCTTTCTATATTATTAGGGATTTTTTTGTGTGTTTTGTTTTTTACCCCGAAGAAGTATTATTTATACAGGTTTTTGTCCTGAACTGCCTTGGAATTCCCATTTCTATCACAGCTTTAGCACCATTTATTTATTTATTTGTTTATATATTTTTTGAGACAGTCTCAAACTGTCACCTTGGGTATAGTGCCATGGCATCATAGCTCACAGCAACCTCCAACTCTTGGGCTCAAGCAATCCATTCACCTCAGTTTTTCTATTTTTAGTAGAGATGGGCTCTCACTTTTTGCTCAGGTTGGTCTTGAATTCATGAGCTCAAGTAATCCACCTGCCTCTGCCTCCCAGAGTGCTAGGATTACAGGCGTGAGCCACCATGCCCGACCAGCATCATTTACTTGTAAAGCTCTCACGAAGGATGGTCACATAGTACTAACTATATGTTAGCCTTTACTCTGTTTCAGCAAATATTTATTGAGCTGCTTCTAAATGTCTGGGTCCTACCCCTCTCTACAGAATGCTTTTTTTTTTTTTTTTTTTTTTTAAGTTCCCTTTTTTTGTCCTTATCTTCTCTGTTCTTCCTCTCCCATTTTTTTTCTTCCCTTCTCCTCTTGTCTTCCTCCCTGGATCCATCCAGAGGATGTTACATCACTGCTGATGGTGAACAGTATTTTTCCCCAGTGTCCTTGGTTTTATTTCTGATCCCCTGGGTTCACATCAGTGTTGTGATACGTACAGCTAGTTTTACAGTCCAAAAAATGATGGCAGCGCTTTAGGAGGCATATTTAGCAAAGGGGTAATACAAAGCCCCAGCCCTAGTGCTCAGAGCCTCCCCCAACTTCCGGCTCCACACATCAGCATGGAAGAAAGGGCGCTGTTGGTGCCTACCTCCTAAGGCTGGTTGTGCAGTTCAGCAAACAAGCCACCTAAGATGCCTTAGGTGTTCAGTGCCTGGCACATTGTTAAGCGCTCAGTGTTATCAGTTCTTGTTCCAAAGCATCATTCGGGCCCTATGTTTGCATAGAGCTAATTGTTTCTAATAATATTTTTCAAATGTCCCACAAAATCTCATCTAGAATGGGACTTGGTGGGAATTCAGTTTATAGACATGAGAAGGAAGCAGCCAGGTGTGGTCGCTCGTGCCTGTAATCCTAGCACTCTGGGAGGCCGAGCAGGAGGATTGCTCAGGAGTTCAAGACCAGCCTGAGCCAGAGGGAGACACATCTCTAAAAAATAATAATAATAATAGCAGGGTATTGGCACTTGTAGTCCTAGCTATTTAGGAGGTGGAGACAAGACAATCACTTGAGCCCAAGAATTTGAGCTATGACACCACAGCACTCTACCAAAGGGTGACGGAGTGAGATTCTGTCTCAAAAAAAGAAAAGGAAGCAGTCTTATCAGACAGGATGACTCATAGATCACCTTAAAGGATTTAGACTTCATATCACCAAAAGCCTTAAGATTTAAGAATTAAAGTATTAATACAAGTATGTGTGGCAGGGTAGTAAATGAAGATTTATAAGTCAAAGATTATAAACAAAGCCCAAAGGCAATAAATAATCCAAATTGTTTTCTATCATAGCTCACAGCAACCTCCAATTCTTGGGCTCAAGTGATTCTCTTGCCTCATTTTTTTCTACTTTAAGTAGAGACGGTCTCGCTTTTTGCTCAGGCTGGTGTTGAACTGGTGAGCCTCCCAGAGTGCTAGGATTACAGGCATTAGCCACCGCGCCAGGCCCTGCTGAGCAATCTTGATTTCATAGGTTTTATGGAATTGATTCTTCCACCTTTGATAAAGAAGAAATGTCATAGGACAACCTTACAGATGCTACTTCCATAATGAAAGCATAAAGTACAAAGTAACTGCAGGCTAACTGAAAACCTATATTAAAGACAGAAGCATTAGTGTTTGGAGTACCTATTATTATGTGCCCCCAGAGAAGGTCCAGTGTGCCTTTCCCCTTGGGCTATCAGACTTTCCAGATCACTGGCCACTCACCCATTCTTACCCTTCTCTGGGCTGCTATTGCTGCCCTCCCCATGTTAGTAATATTACTGATGAACAGATTGTGCTTTCTCTGATCTGCTCCGCAGATGGTATTGCTGTGCATTAAAGATGTACATACACTGTTAATTCAAAAGACAGCAGTGTTTTTATGCTGGTGAGTGAAACAGATTGCAGCGTAATTACTGTAATTTTGCTTCTGCAACCATCATGGTGCCCAGAAACAAATCCAGTTACTCAAGACCTGGAGCCATGAGTTCATCTAATGATGTACCAGCGAAGGGGGTTGGAGGGCTTTTCTCAGAAGGCCTCTGAAACGCAGGAATTATTAACAAGGAGTTATAAACCATTTTTGGTAGCTACAGGCCCAGGCTGTGGGTGGATAGGGATCAAGACGGGAGAAATGGTGTGATCAGTATTGTTCAGATAAATACAGTATGTAAGCTACTTTACTGGCACCTTGCATCTGGTGATATTAACAAGCTATAGGTAGAATAATCTGTCATCAGATTGGAGAGGTATTTATAACCTGCTTTCTATAAGTGAAGAGCTACTAATGGTGTAGTAGACAGTGATATGGGTAATAGCTTCAACAACCTCAACTGTCATTTAAGTGAATTCAAGGATGACAGCTTTCTTTCATGCATGAAGTACTTGATACATTTTTTTTTAAAACCACAGATATGGCATTGGGTTCTAGTCATAGCCTAAAGAAAGAAAAAACAGTGCAATATTTTATTTTTATTTATAGTACTATACTGTGTGAGTGACTGTATGTATGGTGGAGGTCAAGAATGAATTATTTGTAATATACTTTAAAGAAATCTATTGTAATTTGCCTTTCAAATACAAAATAAATTCACCTTTTAAACTTTCAGTTCCTTTTCACTTTCACTATTTTTTTTAAAGAAAAGTAGAATAAAATCTACAAATCATTAAAGTGGCCTTTATTGTTTTAACCTGTACTTTGCTTCTTGTACATGCCTAGGTCTGCTAGGTTTGATAAACCTTGGATGAATGAGTGGTTTGGGCTTGTTTAAAGTTCAAAAATGGCAACAAACAGGACTCACAACCCATATGGGGATATTAAGAACATTTTCACAGACTTGTGTTTGCTGAACAAAGCTAAATTGAATTCTTAATTACAACTACACTAGATGCTAATGGATTTTCCTGTTTTACATTCCTTATTTCTTTTACCTGTAAATTTAAGATCTTGACAACTGAGATTCAGCTTTGCTTTTGTGTCCCTAGAATTCTTTTAATAAGTCTCAGTGGAGGGTGGCACCTGTGGCTCAGTGGATAGGGCGCAGGCCCCATATACTGAAGGTGGGGGGTTCAAACCCGGCCCTGGCCAAACTGCAACAAAAAAATAGCTGGGCATTGTCCCAGCTACTCAGGAGGCTGAGGCAAGAGAATTGCCTAAGCCCAGGAATTGGAGGTTGCTGTGAGCTGTGTGACACCACGGCACTCTACCGAGGGCGACAAAGTGAGACTCTGTCTCTACAATAAAAAAAAATAAGGAGGCTCGGCGCTGGTGGCTCAACGGGCTAAGGCGCCAACCACGTACACCTGAGCTGGTGGGTTCGAATCCAGCCTGGACCCGCCAATCAACAATGACGGCTGCAACCAAAAAATGGCCGGGCGTTGTGTCGGGCGCCTGTAATCCCAGCTACGTGGGAGGCGGACGCAAGAGACTCGCTTGAGCCCAGGAATTGGAGGTTGCTGTGAGCTGTGATGCCACGCACTCTATCCAGGGACACAGCTTGAGGATCTGTCTCAAAAAAAAAAAAAAGAAAAGAAAAGTCTCAGCGGAACTAGAAAATCTTAACAAAGATAAAATATATTTCTGGAAAAACATCGAAAGATGGTTACCTGAGATTTACTCTCCCAAAGATCATGATCCTATTAAAGGAAATGAGTGCAACTGCTTTTCAGTGGTTTTTCACTCCGCCTTACAGGTTTTCACTTGGAGGCTTTGCTGAAGGGACCAGTGGAGGGGCTGGGATTGTGATGAGTCTTGCTGGATCTCCCAGCTGGGGCTGCCAGGAATGCCCTCATGAGTAACACTAAGCCCAAGCAAGTCACGATAAACTCTGATTTCATGGGGCTACATTAATGCTTTGTGTACAAATGAATATTTAAGGTGCTTTTCATGATGGCTAGCAAGTTTAGATAAAGGCTCAGTAAATGCATGAAAATATACAGCCTCACCGATCAGGCAAGAGGGTAGATAGTATTTGTGCCCTTTGCTCTGAGACTGGAATTGTGAGCAATGTCTTCTGTTCCCCACCCGTTTAACTGAGAGGGACCAGGGCAAGTAGGTATCGTAAGTAGGGAAACTTGTAAGCTACCCAACGTGTTTGTGGAAATAGGTAATGTACAGAAGATGGATGAGCTAGGTTCTTTGCCCTTCTCACTCCACCCGCATGGACGTGGTTGCTTCTGCAGACTAAGGAGTTCTACACGCTTAACCTCCACTTGCCTCCTATTGAGAGACAAGGGTCTGAGAGCCTGTTTGACAATGAACTTTGATAATCTCCTTTACACACAAACTCATTCTTGGGAAAGTTTGGTTTCTTTCTGTTTCCATCTATATGTGTAATTTTCTCTCCAAATAAACGTGACCTCACCACTCTATGCACCGTTTTGAATCCTGCTTTTAAAATGTGGAATCTTCTTTATAAATATTGGTGGGGGGGGGGATTTGTAATTGGAGTACCTATAATTTAAAACTGGGCTTCGTTATTTTGCGTCGTTGAAAATGCGAGCCTTGTTAACCTCGTCCTCTGGCTCTCTCGCTCTCGGTGGTCCCTGCCATCGCCCAGAAGTGATCCTGCTGCCTGGTGAGCGCCCCCGGCGGAGCGCGGATTCCGCTCCCACGCCGCAGCGCGCGCAGAGCTCAGGTGGGCCCGAGTCCCGCCCCACCCGTAGCCCCGCCCCCCGCTCGGCGCGCATTGGCGCTGCGGGCTGTCAGTCCCGGCGCTGCCGGGGAAGGGGTGCAGCTTGGCGGCAGCCCCTTACAGAAAACGGTTCAGTCCGGGTACGACCGTGGCTTCTTGGATACCGGAGCTTCCCGCCCCGCGCGCGCCCCAAGGTCGGGAGCAGGGACCCCTGCGCCCTTGGTAAGTGCAAGCAGGGCGAGAGGGCTGCAGGGGAAGAGGGTCCGGAGCGGGGTCTGGCCCGCGGACCGCCTGGGCAGCACGGTGGGCAGGACGTGCCCGCTTGACACGGGTCCCCGGAGATGGCCGCGGGTAAGAACCTCGGGGGTCGTTTGTCAGCAGGAAACTCCCGCCAAGGAGACTCTCAGCAGGTCTGCCCACCTACCCACTTGGCGTTACAGCTCGTCCTAGTGGGTCGTCCGTGGCTTCTTTCTCTCTTGACTAACCTTTTTGGGAATGTGATTTTGGGTTCCTGGCCATTATAATTCTGCAGACAGCTTGAAGCTGGGTTATGTGTTCCACGCCCCCGGCATTTTCCTTTTTGAGTACTTTATCCTGCGCTCTGTCTCCTGCCGTCAGGGGCATCAAGCCAGAATAAGAGATTCCTTCCTCTGGGAAGAAGCTTCGTGGTCTGTCCGTAGCTAGTGCTGAGAAAGAGTCACAGCTTTCCTCCGGTAGTGATTGCGCTTTGCTGCTCGAGAGAAAAGGAGAAGATGGTGTTTTCTGTGGCATTTGACTTGCAATTCTATCAGGAAATGACAACAGGGACTTGAAGATTTCCTGAGGTGATAAAGCCATCCTTGCAGGTTAAGGCCAAATCACTTGCAGCCTTACATTATGCAAAGTTTTAACGTCTACAGGCTGCATTTCCCCCCCTCATTTCAGTTAAGTTTCTATTTGAGTATTTGTTTTATTTCTACAATGTGATATACATTCAAGTGAGCTTCTCAAGCAATTTTCTTTGAGTAATCCAGGCTAATTTCCAATGATACACTCCTAAATATGATCCCATTTCAACATTTGTATTATATAGTAATACATCCTCTGCTTAATAAAAATGCTCAGGTGTTGAGAACTCACAAGGGGGGAAAGAGTTAAATAGTTTTAATCAGCTGAGGTTTTAGTGCTTATTGAAGCATTATGTGAGGAGAGACACTGTAAAATGTTCTAATTCCATCATTGTTCTCGAATGACTTTATCTTTCTGTTAGAGGCATAAAGCATGAAACATCGAATCTAAGAGTATTTATGTAGATCATAGACTGATTTTTAGGATTTACATAAAAACAGTATGAGGAATGAGCCTGTTTACTTATTTTAGGATGTACCCACAAAAATTCATAGGACTTTTGTTAGATAATTGCCTCACATTTCCATTTGTTGGTACTGTCATACTACTCTGTGAATTAATTTTTCAATACAACTTTATATTAACAGTTTGCCAATTGCATAGCTTGTCAATTTACATGTGGCTTTTAAATTAGTTCCAGAACAAAGAAAATATAAAGAATTTCAAAAGATTGGTTTTAAAAACAACTCAGGCTAGTCTTTGATTTAATTAAGAGTTGATGGCTCGGCGCTTGTGGCTCAACGGGCTAAGGTGCCAGCCACATACACCTGAGCTGGCAGGTTCGAATCCAGCCCGCGCCCGCCAAACAACGACGCTGCAACCAAAAAAAATGGCCAGGCGTTGTGGCGGGCGCCTGCAGTCCCAGCTACTTGGGAGGCGGAGGCAGGAGACTCGCTTGAGCCCAGGAATTGGAGGTTGCTGTGAGCTGTGATGCCACAGCACTCTACCCAGGGTGACAGCTTGAGGCTCTGTCTCAAAAAAAAAAAAAGAGTTGATGGACTGCATTATGGTTAAATGACCTTTAAACAGTTTTTTTTTGTTTGTTTGTTGTAGAGACAGAGTCTCACTTTATCGCCCTCAGTAGAGTGCCGTGGCGTCACACAGCTCATAGCAACCTCCAACTCCTGGTCTTAGGCGATTCTCTTGCCTCAGCCTCCCGAGTAGCTGGGACTACATCTGATAAAACTCTTAAAGCTCAGTTTCAGAGCTTAGGCAGTTTTAGAAACAGGCAGTCTTGTGTTTAACCTGAGTTCCCCTACCTAGTAGCTTTGTAATTGCTACCGAATTGCTTCATCTTTGTAATTGCTACCGAATTGCTTCATCACCAGCTTTGTAATATTATGGTGAGAATTAGAGATGTATGTGAAAGTGCTTAGCACTTAATCTAATACACAACAGTTGCTAAATAAACATCAGCTATTATTCTTACTGACCTCCAACTATGCATATTATGGTGGGAAAGTGTGATATAGCAGTTACAGAACTTAAGTGAAAATGTCAAAATTAATACAGTTAAGAGTGTAGAATGACAATAATGTTAAATTTTCCTAAGAATATGTATGAAAAGTAGCACCTCCTTGATGGAATATACATTTTTAGAGCAGAAACCTTATGATATAATGGATGGAACACCAGAGAGTCAAAGTCTCTAGTTCTAACTCTAGCTATGACCTTATCTCCTATGACTTTCAGGAAGCTGACTCCCTGCTCTGGAGCTCAATTTTGTTATCTGGCTGGACTTGAATAATCTCTAAAGTCCTTTTCAACTTCAAAATTCTTTATTGCATGTGATAAAACTTACCTTTTCTGGGCGGCACCTGTGTCTAGTAGGTAGAGTGTCAGCCCCATATATGGAGGGTGGCAGGTTCAAACCTGACCCCAGCCACACTGCAACAAAAAAATAGCTGGGTGTGGTGGCGGGCGCCTGTAGTCCCAGCTACTGGGGAGGCTGAGGCAAGAGAATCGCCTAAGCCCAGGAGTTGGAGGTTGCTGTGAGCTGTGTGACGCCACGGCACTCTACCAAGGACGATAAAGTGAGACTCTGTCACTAAAAAAAAAAAACTTACATTATCTTGCTTAATCCATTGCCCTTTGTTGTTATTTGCTTAACTTGAAAAGACAGCAAAACTAAAGAATCATAATATCAGACTTGCAAAGTAATCTGAAATGAAGTTTTAACAAAGAGAATAAAACCAAAAGGATTCTTATTGGAATCTGTTTAACAGGGCAAAGTATACCCTACTAAGTGTTATATGGAAAACTTAAGAGGTAGGATCTTATACCTTTACCTGAAATAGTCTCCACAGAACAATGGTTCTCAACCTTCCTTATGCCCTTTAATACAGTTCCTGTGGGTCGCAACCCACAAGTTGAGAATAGCTGCCATAGAAAATAGCAGGCTCGTGGTGAAATAAAATACTACTCTCTTGTCTTTCATCAGGTTGGATTTTAAATAAACCAAAAATTTATCCAGTAAAGGGCTTTCATGAAGAAATTAAAGAGAGAAATGACAAGCAATAAAGAAACCAGGCATTTGTGTACCAGAGAAACCACCTAAAACAACTATACAGAGTCAGACAAAAGGAACGAAGACACCTGGAAGAAATTTTTACCTCGTGTGGTATTTTGTCCACCTTTTCATTATAAAGTCTGCTAAAGACAGAATATAATTTTCTAGAGAATAAAAGTGTGTAGCATAAAAATGGAGACAACAGTTTCTGAAATCCAAGTAGAAAACAAGGATGAGAAAAGATCAACAGATGGTAATCCTCAGGATGAAATACAGGAGAAAAAAGCATCCATGCTTTGCTTCAAGAGAAGAAAGAAGGCAGCCAAAGTCCGGAAACCCAAAGCTAACTCTGAAGCTGCTGATGTGGCAAGGAAGTGTGCCCCTCAAGCAGGAGATTCTGATCAGCCACAGCCCCGGGGGAGGGCCTGGGCCTCAATCAAAAGTCTTGTAACACGCAGGAAAACGTCAGATTCTTCAAAGCAGCAAAAGCCATTTGAGACTAAAGTGCAACCCGAAATAAAGGCTGAGGATTCTGATCTTTCTAAGAAAAAGGCAAAATCCAGACTTAAGATTCCCTGTATAAAATTCTCAAGAGGGGCAAAAAGGAGTAATCACTCCAAACTTATAGAAGATTCAGGCTACAGCATCAAAGTCCAGGGAGAGGCTAAAAATTTGGATATACAAACTCAGACTGAATCTATTGATCAGGCAATCAAGGCTCCCCCTGAAGGCATCTCACAGAAAAATGGTGGTGGGGTCTGTGAATCAAATGTGAGCAACAGCCTAACTTCTGGAGAAAAAGTGATTTCAGTAGAACTTGGATTAGACAATGGGCATTCTACTGTTCAAACAGGAACTCTCATCATCGAAAAAGAAATTCAAATAGCCAAGGAAAAAGAAGATGTTCAACTCCAGCAAGCAAGCCCACTTGAAATTTTAGAAACAGATCAGCAGCAATCAGTGGTTTCTGATGTTCCTCTGTCACCTGCAATCCCATATCAACAGATTGTGGGAGGAGCCAGTAACAGTAGCCTAGAAAGTAAACCAAACCAATGGATAAACTCTGAAAGTACAGAGATTGTAGCTAAAGAGAATAAGCCAAAAGATACTGAATCAAGCCAGGAATCAGACTTTAAAGAAAATGGGATCAGTGCAGAGAAACCCAAGTCAGAAGAAAGCAAAAAAATGGAGCCAATTGCTATTATTATTACAGACACTGAAATCAGTGAATTTGATGTTAAAAAATCTAAAAATGTCCCTAAGCAATTCTTAATTTCAATAGAAAATGAGCAAATAGAGGTTTTTGATAACGATGGTGGTTTTGAGGGTAGAACTTCAGAACAATATGAAACACTCTTAATAGAAACAGCTTCTTCTCTTGTTAAGAATGCTATCCAGTTGTCTATAGAACAGCTGGTTAACGAAATGGCCTCTGATGATAAAATAAACAATCTTCTATAGTGACTTAATCTCCAGATCAAGAGAGAAAAAAAAGATTAACGATGAATTATTTTACACTTTTGTGGCATTTCTTCGTCAAATAAAAAATTTGTCATCTGTGGATTATTATTATTATTACTATTTTTTTTTAATTTTTGAGACAGGATCTCACTCTATAGCCCGGGCTCGAGTACAGCGGCACAGTCATAGCTCACTGCAATTTCAAACTTGTGAGCTCCAGGGATCCTCTTGACTTAGTCTCCTAAGCAGCTGGGACCACAGGTGTGCAGCACCACACCTGACTAATCTGTGGAATTTAAAGGTACGATTACTAAAGAATACGTCAAGTTTATAAAACTCTCTACGACTGAAAAGTCACTTCTGGATTGGAGGAAGTCAGCACCAACTGCAATGCAAAGTGACATACAGGAAGATGCTAAAATGGCATGTGCAGATTGGAGTGCTTTGGGAAAGCAAGATGTATTTATTGAGTGCTTATGGTATGCCATAAGCTCTTTAACATCCTATGATGTTACAAAGTATGGTTTCCTTGTGATAATTCAGCCTTGTGCATAAGCTAACATCACATCCATTTTTTAAAACTTGTTTTTACAGTGCATTTGTATGTTTAAAATGGTGAATCAGGTAAGCTACTCTTGTGAATGTGTGATTTATAGTTAAACTCATAAGCAGTAATCTTAACTCAAAAAATATATTGCATTTTCCCAATTTCAGCAGAGTGTTTAGAATATGCATACTGAAATTAAACATGAGTGGTTTTCTAGTTTTGCTCAAGTCCCTTACAAGAGCCATTCACAAGTTTCTTCAAACAGGCAAATAGTTACTAAGTGCAAAAGGACAGAAACCAGGAGTGTGTGTTTCCCTCTCCACCTTCCATTGGCTCCAGTAGACCTGTATATCCATTCCTGCATGGATTTATCTGCTGAAAAGTTAAAAAAAAAAAAAAAAAACAGATAACACAGAATAACTTCTGTGTTAGTTCAGAATAACTTCTCTGAGAAACACATTTTTTTTTGTTTTTTTTTTTTTGAGAAACCTCAAACTCCTGGGCTCAGGCGATTCTCTTGTCTCAGCCTCTCAAGTAGCTGGGACGACAGGCACCCACCACAACGCCCGGCTATTTTTTTTTTGAGACAGAGCCTCAAGCTGTTACCCTGGATAGAGTGCCGTGGCATCAAAGCTCACAGCAACCTCCAATTCCTGGGCTCAAGCAAGTCTCTTGCCTCTGCCTCCCAAGTAGCTGAGACTACAGGTGCCCGCCACAACGCCCGGCCAGTTTTTGGTTGCAGCCGTCGTCGTTTGGCGGGCCCAGGCTGGATTCGAACCCGCCAGCTCAGGTGTATGTGTGGCTGGCGCCTTAGCCCGTTGAGCCACAGGCGCCGAGCTGCGCCCAGCTATTTTTACAGAGGGAGTCTCCCTCTTGCTCAGGCTGATCTCAAACCTGTGAGCTCAAGTAATCCACCCGCCTCGGCCTCCCAAAGTGCTAGGATTACATGCGTGAGTCACCACACCTGGCCTAAGAAACATATTATTTGTAAACTTCTCAAAGAGGGAGAGTGGATTCAAAGCTAGCCTGGCAGTAAAGATCTTAAGAAATCATAATAATCTAGTGAAAATATTATTTATTCTTGGCCAAAAGCGAGCCATGCATACGGTTGGATAGAAAGTGAAAAGTTACAGGCTGCACCAACGGCTCAGTGAGTGGGGCACCAGCCCCATATACCGAGAGTGGTGGGTTCAGACCTGGCCCCAGCCAAAACTGCAACCAAAAAAAAAAAAAAGAAAGTGAAAAGTTACTACTAAGTCACAGTGTATTGTAAATGTCTGTATTCTTTTATCTCCACGTGTTGAGACTTGTATAGCATTTTACATAGATACTGAAAATTAATGTTTTCATCACTATTATCAATCCAACTAATACTTTACAAAAATGTAAAGGGCAGCTGGGTGTGGTGGCAGGTGCCTGTGTAATCCCAGCTACTTGGAAGGCTGAGGCAGGAAGATCATTTAAGCCCCATAATTTGAAGTTTCAGTGAGTGATAGTGGTGGCACTGCACTCTAGTCTGGATGACAACAGACTCTCAAAAATTGGGGGAACTTATCTGCATTTTTATTCAGTTATTTAAAGGGGAGCATCTGATCTCAATAATTGCTATATTTAAGAAAAAATTCTATTTTAACCTTTCCTTGCGTGAAATGGCCATAATAAAACACTTGCCTATTTCATAGGTTTTAGGACTCAATCTGGATAGTCTTCCATTTGTCTGAACTGACTAATAGTACTTGAAACTGATGAAGTAAATAAAAGTAGATGAAGTATGACATGTGAGGTAAAAAAGCTTCATCTTGAGGCCGGGCGAGGTGGCTCACACCTATAATCCTAGCATTCTAGGAAGCTGAGGTCAGAGGATTTTGAGCTCAGGAGTTCAAAACCAGCCTGAACAAGAGCAAGACCCTGTCTCTACTAAAACTAGAAAAATAGCCGGGCATTGTGGTGGGTGCCTGTCATCCCAGCTACTCAGGAGGCAGGAGGATCACTTGAACCCAGGAGTTTGAGCTTGCTGTGAGCTAGGCTGAGGCCACGGCACTCCAGCCTGGGCAACAGAGTGAGACATTTTTTTTTTTTTTTTGTAGACAAGAAGCTTCATCTTGGAAGAAAAATGTACATTAGATGACTTTAGATGATCTGGGTGAATTCTTACATTATTTATGTACTGCATATAGAAAGCATGTGCTAACTTGTCCTATAAAGTCATCTTTTTTTTTCCATAAATACATATTGAGAACTGACATGAACTAAACTGACTTTAGCATTGAACCTAATAACAGATATTATTAGCAAGATTTTGGCTTAAGTGTAAAAGTATTGGTGTTTACCCCAGACATTCCCATCTTCATGCTTATAATCTTGAGGAGGGAAATCCTTCAATTTAGCAAGATGAAAAGTTGTCTTTCAAAACAGATAACCCAAGAAATCAGTTTCTTTTAATTGTATACTTTTGTTCAAACTTTTAAAAAAGTTTTATAGTTTTGTTTTGTTTTTTTTTTTAGAGACAGAATCTCACTTTGTTGCCCTCAGTAGAGTGCTGTGGCAGCACAGCTCACAGCAACCTCCAGCTCTTGGGCTTAGCCAATTTTCTTGCTTCAGCCTCCCAAGTAGCAGGGACTACAGGCACCTGCCACAATGCCCGGCTATTTTTTTGTTGCATTTTGGCTGGGGCCAGGTTTGAACCCACCACCTTCAGTATATGGGGCCAGTGCCCTACTCACTGAGCCACAGGTGCCGCCCAACTTTTATAGAATTTTTTAAAGACAATGCCTCACTTGGTTGCCAGGCTGGAATGCAATGGCATGAAGATAGCTCACTGCAATCTCAAATTTCTGGGCTCAAGTGATCCTTCTGCCTCAGCTTCCTGAGTAGCTGGGGCCACAGGCATGTACCACCTCCACCTGGCTTATTTTTAATTGCAAACTTTTTTCTTTAAAAAAGACAGTCATCCTCTCTGAAAATACTCTTTTTAATTCACTCTATGTGGTGCTAATGGACTTAGATAGCTACCAGCAAATATTGTATTTATAAGTGAACACTTTAAAAATCCCAACTAAGGTTGCTACATTTTACAGGGTTTTGAAGAATCTTCTCTTCATTTACTGCAGGGGTTGCTCTAAGCCAGTGTACTTGCATCATTAGTTTTTAGTAATTTCTCATGAACAAGCAAAAAGTACAGCACTTACCAGTTACTGAAAATATTTTGGAAAGTTTCTAGATTGTTACTTTTCTTTTTCACTGTAGTTTGATATATATTTTTGGTTAGAATTACTATAATTGATTGTTTTTATAATAAGATGTATACTTGCATTTACTTTTAGGTGGTTTTGTTTTCCTCAATTTTTTTTTTTTTGCAGTTTTTGGCCAGGGCTGGGTTTGAACCCACCACCTCTGGTATATTGGGCCAGCACCCTACTCCTTGAGCCACAGGCACTGCCCTCCTCAATTGTTTTTATTTAGAATAGCTATTGAATTAAATAAGTAGAATTTCAGTTAGAAAATGGAATCTAGACATTAATTGGTCTCAATCTGATTATATCTGTTACACGGCCAAATTCTATTACAGTACATTCTAAGGTAATCCATATTTTTTAAATCATTGTAGAAATAAGCATGAATCAGATGACTTAGAAGTCACAAAATACTTTTTCTTTTTTTTGCAAATTTTTGGCTAGGGCTAGGTTTGAACCTGCCACCTCCGGCATATGGGGCCAGCGCCGTACTCGTTAAGCCACAGGCACCATCCATAAAATACTTTTAATAAAATAGTATTTAAGCAATTTGAACTTATATGCAAAACATTTAGTGAATATAAGTAGATTCTGATTCAAGCCAAATCCATTTGACATTAAAAGGATCATTTTAAGGGCTTTAATACCATATTAATTTTCATTTAAATTTGCCGTGATATAAATGCTGTTTTTAATGAGCATTTATTATTAGCTAGGACTCAGATTCTCTTTGAATCGAGAATTTTATAAGGCTGGGGGTTCCTTATTAATTGTTTCAGCATTTTATCTTCTCCCTTTTAAGAGTCAAGTATTATTCACTTTGCTTCTTACAAACCCAAAGAATATGAAAATTCTTCTCTTATTTAATGTAGCACAATTGACTTAACATTTTTTCAATGCACTTTATAGGATATAAAAATAGCACCTGGTAACATTTAAGTAAAGGTAGCAGAAAACAAAAGAACTTTCAAATAGAAATTATGTTCTCTGCCACCTCCTCCACCTCAAAGAATAATAAGCATGTGGCACAAATGGAGTTCTTCAGAAAAGCTGTCTGCGTAATTATCTTTCAAGGTAATGTACATGACAGCATGAAGTTTGTGATGATCTTAATTGGTCTACTATTTAGTGCAGTCTTAGAAACCATCTGATTTACTTCCAAGAGATTATGTTACCAGTATATGTGTGAGGAAACTTGCTAAAGGTTTTTAAGGGATATAGATTATGAGAAGGCACCAGTCTAAACGGGCTTCTGTATGCAATCCAGTATAATTTCATGCATAAAGTTCTAGCTTCATGTTGCCTTTTTTTTTTTTTTGAGACACAGCCTCAAGCTGTCACCCTGGGTACAAGTGCTATGACATCACAGCTCACAGCAACCTCCAACTCCTGGGCTTAAGCGATTCTCTTGCCTCAGCCTCCCAAGTAGCGGGGACCACAGGTACCTGCCACAATGCCCGGCAATTTTTTGGGTTGTAGTTGTCATTGTTGTTTGGCAGGCCCAGGCTGGATTCGAACCTGCCACCTCTGGTTTATGTGGCTAGCACTTTAGCCGCTTGAGCTACAGGCGCTGAGTCGCCTTATTTTTTATAGTTAAGAATTTTTTAGGAGTTTACAGCAGACTTTAAAAAATAATTGTTAGGCTTTAGAATCCCATTGTTTGAAAAGATCCTTTTAATGTTGACTTTATTGACATATGTAAAGTCTATTCTCTGAGTTCATCTAATACTCAATATATCAGGGTTTGACTTTTCTGCCTGCCGTTTCTGTATTTTATAAATTCCTCACCTTAAGGTTTAGAGTCCTTTAGGTTCAAATTCCTATGATATTCCTTTATTGTGTAACATGAAATTTCTTACTACACAGAATTCGAAATTCCAACCCATGGTACATTTTATGTTACAATTTTGAAAAGAATTTTTTCTAATGATCTTTATTTTGTTACAAAAATTTATTAAAAAGAAGCTACATAAAATGTAGGTGTACTGATTAAATTTGAGTCTAACATATGTTAGGCATAATACATTCCAAACACTGATAATAGGGACAGGCTCCCTCCAAGAGCTCAACCTAGACAGCTCTGGCTAGGCATGAACTGGCAAAAAGCCACGGGTAATGCAGCAAAATGAGTGCCACACAGGGGAATATAAAGCGAGAGCAATTCTGTCTGGTGTGGGAAAGGTGATGATCTGAACATATCAGTTGTTTGAAAGCATTTAGTTTCTATATGAACAGAATATTCATTATGATTTGTGATTAGGTGTAGAAAAAACCTGTATAATGTTACATATTTATAGTAGTTATTTGTAAAAAATGTTAAGTGGATGAGCTATTATAAAAGTGAAAGTTTCATTTTGTTTTTCTCATTAAAATTAATACTATATTACTGTGGATCAGATGCTAATATTAAAGAAATAAGACTTCATATAAAAATTTTAAAGCTGAATTCAGTTTTGTATGATTATTAATACAGAATAAATATTATGTTGGCTCATGTTTATCTCTATCTTTTCAAAGAAACATGGCAAATTATGTCCATTTCCTAAAGCTATAAAATCACACTGATGGATTAGCACTGGATTAGTACTACCAAGCAGATTGGGTACTGGACAGACTTTACAATGAAGGCCTAAAGGAGTCCTCCTTCAGCAAGAGAAATACAAATTCCTAGAGCGTTGAAACCGAGAGGGCAGTTCTGAATTTGATGCCATCTATGAATCTGACAAACGCATACTGTCTTCATCTCTTTTCAACTCATCAGTTGTCTTTTTTGCATTATGTTAACATATAAATTGTTGGTTTTGTTTTTTTGTAGAGACAGAGGCTCACTCTATCGCCCTCAGTAGAGTGCTATGGCGTCACAGCTCACAGCAACCTCCAGCTCTTGGGCTTAGGTGATTCTCTTGTCTCAGCCTCCCGAGTAGCTGGAACTATAGGCGCCCGCCACAACACCCGGCTAATTTTTGATGCAGTTTGGCCAGGGCCGGGTTTGAACCCGCCACCTTCAGTATTTGGGGCCGGCGCCCTACTCGCTGAGCCACAGGCGTTGCCCCTAACATATGAATTGTTAATGTTTATGATTTTCTAAATAAGCAATCTTGATGTGTAAATGCTTATTCAGATGGTTTCAAAACTTCTGTTTACAAAGGCACTGATTTCATTCTGCTAACATTAACACTTTTTTCTTAAGCATCATCCATTGATAATTAGGGTCTACAAAAGACTATATTTTCTAAATATCAGGACCAAAAAAAAAGTTGATAGTACCTTAAAAGTCCTAAAACTAAACCTGGTTCCAAAGCAAAATGTTGTCTTAATGTATAAACATTGTACATAGGGTATTTAATATCTCATATTTTGTAGAATTTTTAAGTTTACTAAATCACACCTTTCTAGTTAAAAAAAAAAAGGGCTCAATACCCATAGCTCAGTGAGTAGCTGAGCCTGGGCCTGCTAAACAACAATAACTGTAATTAAAAAATAGCTGGGCTGCGGGCCCACCAAGCAACAATGACGCTGCAACCAAAAAATGGCTGGGCGTTGTGGCGGGCGCCTGTAGTCCCAGATATTTGGGAGGCCGAGGCAAGAGATTCGCTTCAGCCCAGGAATTGGAGGTTGCTGTGAGCTGTGATGCCACGGCACTCTATCCAGGGTGACAGCTTGAGGCTCTGTCTCAAAAAAAAATAAATAAATAACTGGGCATTGTGGCAGGCACCAGTAGTCCCAGCTACTCGGGAGGCCAAGGCAAGAGAATCACTTAAGCCCAAGGGTTTGAGGTTGCTATGCATAGCACTCTACTGAGGGCGACATAGCGAGGACTCTGTCTCACAAAAAAAAAAAAAAAAAAGAGGGTGGTGCCTGTAGCTCAAAGGAGTAGGGTACTGGCCCCATATACTGGAGGTGGCAGGTTCAAGCCCAGCCCTGGCCAAAAACTGCAAAAAAAAGAAAAGAAAGATATACTACCTTTTGCAAAACTTATTCCCATAGGCAATTCTGCCAATCCTTTTTAAAATCTCCTTTTAATGAGGACGTCTGGAGTCCTCAACCTCTTAGTGACTACTTTTCCTTTTTTTTTTTTTCATAGAGATAGAGTCTCACTTTGTCACCCTCAGTAGAGTGCTGTGGCATCACCGCTCACAACAACCTCCAAATCTTGGGCTTAGGCAAATCTCTTGTCTCAGCCTCCCAAGTAGCTGGGACTACAGGTGCTCACCACAATGCCCGGCTATTTTTTTGTTTGTTGCAGTTTGGTCGGGGCCAGGTTCAAACCTGCCACCCTTGGTATATGGGGCCAGCACCCTACTGCGCCACCAACCTCCTTTTTTTCCCTTTCTTTCTTTTTTTTTTTTTTTGAGACAGCCTCAAGCTGTCGCCCTGGGTAGAGTGCGCTGGCATCACAGCTCACAGCCACCTCCAATTCCTGGGCTCAAGCGAGTCTCCTGCCTCCGCCTCCCAAGTAGCTGGGACTATAGGCGCCCGCCACAACGCCCGGCCATTTCTTGGTTGCAGCCGTCATTGTCATTTGGCGGGCCGGGCTGGATTCAAACCGCCAGCTCAGGTGTACGTGGCTGGCGCCTTAGCCTGTTGAGCCACAGGCACCGAGCCTTCCCTTTCTTTCTTGACGGCTTTAGCTTACAGGGGATCAAGTGCTGAATTTAGGAACAAGTGTGCGCGTATGTGTATTGTATAAATTACAAGGTAGAGGATCTACATGGAATGGCTGTTTGCAGAATAATAACTTTAGTCAGAATTTCCCTTCTGTTTAAACAAACCTTCCAAAATTGGAGTATTTCCATCCTCCTGACAAAATGACTTTAAGTTAGAACTGCCCTTGTACTTGGTAAGGCTGGCTGAGATGGATAAAATACCAAAGCAATTTAGCACTACTCCATTCAGGTGAAAAAAGCCTGACTTTCTGTTCTTTTACCCAAATGTGCCACAGATAACCTTATTTGCAATTTCCCTAATTTCAGAGTGAATTTGCTTAGAATTTTCTCTTTAAATTTCTGGGTTTCCTCCAAACCCTCAACATGTGGCTGATGTATTTTTCCTGGAGGATTGATAGTGAATAGCTCTTAAGTTTTTCCTATATGTATGAGTGGTATAAATCTCTTTTCCATTAAGGTATAATTTATATACAGGAAAATCCACCTTTTTTATTGCACAGTTCTACAAATTCAGACCAACATGTAATGTTGTGTCATCTAGATAGAATTTTAAATCTTATTTCTATACCACCGGTGTTGTTTTTTTTTTTGTTTGTTTTTTTTTTGTAGAGACGGAGTCTCACTTTATCGCTCTCGGTAGAGTGCTGTGGCATCACACAGCTCACAGCAACCTCCAACTCCTGGGCTTAGGCGATTCTCTTGCCTCAGCCTCCAGATTACCACAGGCGCCCGCCACAACGCCCAGCTATTTTTCTGTTTTGCAGTTGGGCCGAGGCCAGGTTTGAACCTGCCACCTTCAGTATATGGGGCTGGCGCCCTAGTTGATGAGCCACAGGCGCCGCCCACCACCAGTGTTTTTTGGTTAATACAATTTCCTGACTGTATCAGTGAAAACTGTTCCTTGCTGCAAAAATCCTAAATAAAAGCTTAAATCCAGTGCTTAAACCAGGATAAGGCAAGGCAGGGCTTACCCACACCGCCAACCACACAGTCCAGCTCCAGGAGCTCCATTCATTTGATAAGTGGCGCCCCCTTGCATTATATTGTGCAAAAACTGCATGGCCCTGGTGGTGGTTCTGAGAGTAGCCAGCAAAATTTGAGAGATCTGCAAAACTGTGGTGATGTTAATAGAGTTCAAAATCAAAAGGGAGTCTTCCCTTTATGTACCTTTCCTCCCATACTTCAAAACACTGTGACGGAGGAGCCACTGAGCTTGTAGCACCAGACTTTGCACGTGTGTGAAGAAAGAACAATGTTAGGAAATGAGAACTGGTCTAGTAAGAAAATTTTTGAGATTTACACCCCTGGGATCTTTAGTCTGCATTGTACAACCTTTTCCCTTGTTTTTGCAAATGTTGTATTTTCGCCTTCAAAAAGTAACATGTGTCCCTTTTAGATTTTCCTCCCTATAGGCATTTACTATAAATGCCAATTCTAAAAAACTTTTCTTTTAATTACCTGAACTTGTTTTGCACTAAATATCATATGGCTTCCACTACTGAAAAATGTGGCAGACTTAAATTCACAAGAGCTCATTCCTCAAAGGCCTGTGTGATACATGGAAATCTAACTCGGAACTTCCTGAAACTCAGTAATAACGGACCAGATGGGGTGCCTACTACAGCTGGTGAGGGCCATCTTCTCAGGCCTCCTCCCTGCACAAGCCTCTCCCTATTTCTAGGACAGCAGGGACCTATCAGTATAAAGAATCTCTCTCCAAGCACCACCATTCCTTCAGACTTCTGACATAAAAGGATATCATGGTGTTCTAATAGTTTAAGTAATGCTTTATTTCCATTGTTTTGATACACTACCTCCAAGTTGTTTCAATGAAAAAAGTCCCAAGGTTTTATAAACCCTAGAATTTATCTGAGAGAAAGTGGGCTCGTTTTCCAAAGTAGCTCATTAGCTGCTGCAAAATAAACTTTGGGAAGGAGTTGGTGACTGGGTTCACAGTCCTGTAATAATACTGCAAGCTGGGAGGCGGAGAGAGACGATTATATTCGCTCAATATTGGAAGGCAGGAAGAATTGAAGGTTAAGAGAACTATTAAACAGGGTGGCGCCTGTGGCTCAAAGGAGTAGGGCGCCAGCCCCATATACTGGAGGTGGCGGGTTCAAACCCAGCCCCAGCCAAAAGCTGCAAAAAAGAACTATTAAACAGAGAGGATCTTAGCTCACTCAGAATGGAAGTGATTGCAAAGAAGTGAGGGACGAAAGACAATGACTGTAGAAAGTCAGCTGTTACAACATAGAGTAAATTTCAGTAAATAATATACCAGTCTACCTCACAGATTGTGGATGTGAAGAAAAGAAATAAGAGGCAAGAAACAAGCAAAGACAAATTTACTCAGTGTCCTTCAATTGATCTCTTGACCAGGCAGAATGCCTGATTAGAAGAGCCAACGTGAAGGGACTCAAATTTCAAGGGCTAGGCCAGGCACAGTGGCTCATGCCTGTAATCTGAGCACTCTGGGAGGCATAGGCAGGCGAATTGCTTGAGGTCAGGAGTTAAAGACTAGCTTGAATAAGAGTGAAACACTGTCTCTACTAAAAATAAAAAAATTAGCTGGCCATCATGGTGTGAACCTGTAGTCTCAGCTGCTAGGGAGGCTGAGGCAAGAGGATTGCTTGAGCTCAAGAATTTGAGGTTGCTGTGTGCTATGATGACGCCATAGCACTCCCAGGGTGACAGAGACACTCCCCTCCCCCCCCCAAATCTTCAGAAATGCTCAAAATAGGGCTGAGCACTGTGGCTCACACCTGTAATCCTTACACTTTGGGAGACTGAGGTGGGAGAATTGCCCAAGGTCAAGTGATTGAGACCAGTCTGAGCAATATAGTGAGACCCCATTCCTACAAAACCCAAAAATTAGCTGAGCAGGGGGTGGCGCCTGTGGCTCAAAGGAGTATGGCGCCAACCCCATATGCCAGAGGTGGTGAGTTCAAACCCAGCCCTGGCCAAAAACTGCAAAAAAAAAAAAAAAAAATTAGCTGAGCAGGTGCCTGTTCTCCCAGTTAGTGGGGAGGCTGAGACATGAGACTCTATTTGAGGTTGCCGTGAACTATGATGACGTCACTGCATTCTAGTCCAGGTGACACAACCAGACCCTATCTCAAAAAACCCCTATGGCTCAGCCCCTGTAGCACAGTGGTTATGGTGCCAGCCACACACACCAAGGGTGGCGGGTTCAAATCTGACCTGGGCCAGCTAAACAACAATGACAACCAAAAAATAGCCGAGGGTTGTGGCAGGCGCCTGTAGTCCCAGCTACTTGGGAGGCTGAGGCAAGAGAATTGTTGAAGCCCAGGAGTTTGAGGTTGCTGTGAGCTGTAACGCCACAGCACTCTAGCCAGGGCTACAGCTTGAGACTCTGTCTTCAAAAAAAAAAAAAAAAGTTATCTGCTAATATATTTATATGTAAATTGGAGGCATCTTGATCAAAAAGGGGTATCAATATATTGTAGTACCTTATATCACAAAATTTAAAGAAAATTCCCATTAGCGTTAGTTCTGTAAAGTATGATCCCAAAGTAGCTAAGCACTAAATAGTAAATTAAGTAATGCTGAATTTAATGTACACTTTTTTTTTTTTTGTAGAGACAGAGTCTTACTTTATCGCACTCGGTAGAGTGCCGTGGCATCACACAGCTCACAGCAACCTCCAACTCCTGGGCTTAGGCGATTCTCTTGCCTCAGCCTCCAGAGTAGCTGGGACCACAGGCGCCCACCACAACGCCCGGCTACTTTTTTGTTTTGCAGTTCAGCTGAGGCCGGGTTTGAACCCGCCACTGGTATATGGGGCCGGCGCCCTACTTGATGAGCCACAGGCGCCACCCTTTAAGGTATATTTTTAAAAGATATGTTAGGGCCAGGCACGGTGGTTTGCACCTGTGATCCTAGCACTTTGGGAGGCTAAAGCAGGAGGATTGGAGTTTAAGACCAGTTAGGTCTTAAGGTCTTAAAACCAGACTTAGTTGAGGACAGGAGTTTAAGACCAGACTAAACAAGACCATGACTGCATCTCTACAAAAATATAAAAATCAGCTGGACGTGGTAGTGTGTGCCTATTGTCCCTGCTACTCAGGAGGCTGAGGCAGGAGGATCATTTGAGCCCAAAAGTTAGAGGTTGCTGTGAGCTATGATGATGACACTGCACACTAGCCCAAGTGACAGAGAATGAGACTATGTCAAAAAGTACATGGGTGCCACCTTTTGGCCAGATTAAAAATTTACACAGGCCTGGCACCTTTGGACTACAATAGAAACATCAGCTCCTCTTGAGTCTCAAGCCTGCCAACTTTTGGAATGGAACTTATACCATCAGCTCTCCCGGTTCTCAGGCCTTTGGACTCCAACTGGAACAGTATTATTGGCTCCGTGGCTCTCCAGATTGCCAACTGCAGATCTGGGGACTTCTGAGCCTATGTAATTGCATGAGCTAATTCCTTATAATACATTAATTATTTCCTCCTACCCCCAGTTCTACATGTTGATTCCTTTTCTTTTCTTTCTTTTTTTTCTTGAGACAGAGTCTCACTTTGTTGCCCTTGGTAGAGTGCTGTCGCATCACAGCTCACAGCAACCTCAAACTCTTGGGTTTAAGCAATTCTCTTGCCTCCGCCTCTCAAGTAGCTGGGACTACAGGCACCCGCTACAATGCCTGGCTATTTTTTGGAGACAAGGTCTCGCTCTTGCTCAGGTTGGTCTGAAACCCATGAGCTCAGGCAATCCACCCGCCTTGGCCTCCCAGAGTGCTAGGATTACAGGCATGAGCAACTGTGCCCAGCAAGCTGAATTTCTTTAGAGAATCCTGACTAAATACACCTCTGGTTGGAACTACTGTTGTCAATCACATTCCTGGGGGTAGGAGGAGATCCAACAGCACATACATAGAGAACAAGCAAAAAAGAAGCAGCTCCTAGGAAATGACTAGACACTACTTTTGTTCCCAGAGATGCTATTTGGAAAGTACTTGATTAGGACACTGATTTTTTGTTTCTCTTTTTTTTCTTCCTTTCATTCTTTTTTTTTTTTTGACAGGGCCTCAGGCTGTCACCCTGGGTAGAGTGCTGTGGCATCACAGCTCACAGCAACCTCCATGGGCTCAAGGGATTCTCCTGCCTCCGCCTCCCAAGTAGCTGGGACTACAGGCGCCTGCCACAATGCCTGGCCATTTTTTTTTTTTCGGTTGCAGCCGTCATTGTTGTTTGGTGGCCCGGGCTGGATTCCAACCCACCAGCTCAGGTGTATGTGGCTGGCGCCTTAGCCAGTTGAGCCACAGGCGCCGACTCTTCCTTTCATTCTTTCTCTCCCCTTCTTCCTCTCTCTTTCCCCTCTCCCCTTCCTTCTTCTCTTTTTCCTTCCTTCCTCACTCCTTCTCTCCCTCCCTTTCTCAGACTTAAGACTTTGCAAGTCTATAGCAGTTAGATATGAAAGGACACCATTTTTCTATGGCTAGTAGGGATTGGGCCCACTGATGCATTTTTGCATTACACCTCCAAAATGTTACCTAGCACAAACTACTTATCTCAACACTAGGAAACCAGCATTTAGCAGACACCACTGTAAAATAAAAGCGCATCCTATAAGCTGAGCTAAAAAAAGGTTTTTTGATTAAGTCACATTAATTTATTTGTTTGTCTTGATAAAATACATGAAATCCATTGTTTCCATTTCAACTTGAGGATACAAAACTTTCTAAAAGAATGTTTCTAAAGCAAATTCACAGTACCCTAGGTGGAAGAGTTTAACCCTACAAGGTATTATTGATTTTAGTCTCCTGTATTTGCTGTGTGTTGCAAGTATCTTGAAAATTTTTTCAGTGGGCCTTTTTTATTGTCCAAGTTTTTGTAACCCAAGTTTCCTTTTAAAGTATTTTAAGTTTACATGTGATAATATTCTGACTAAAAGACTATGTGGCATAAAACAGAGCACTAGAGCAGTATTTACTAAGTTATCAATTGTAGCATAGATACACACTGAAGTACCACAGGTTCCTCCGGATCTTGAAGACAAAAACCAAAGTTTATGATTCCTAGTGTTTAAGACATTTAGGCTTGGGATTGTGTAACCTCACTAGTTTTCAAAAAGCCCACATATACAAACATAAAAGTATAGCAGAGAGTAATCATTTATAGATTTCACTCTTAAGAACCTAAAAATTAATTATTATAATGTTCCATAGACCAACATTTAAGTTCAAAATATACAAATAGACAAGCTACATTATGAAAACTCTTCATACAAGGCTTATTATTATATCAATTACTATAAAAAATCGATAATCATCTTCAGGGATCCAAGTTACATTTGCCAGTACAAGTAAATTTTAAAGGACTTATACATTTTCCAGACTGTCATCTTTTTCTGTGATGAATATGTATTTTCTTCAATTTTTAGTGAAGACTTTTCCCATACTTTTATTTTTTTAGAAACAGGCTCTTGGTCTACTGTCCAGGCTGGAGTATAGTGGCACAATCATATCTCACAATAACCTTGAACTCTTAGCCTGAAGCAATCCCCTCTTTTGACTCCCAAATAAAGAAGTCTACAGGCATGAGCCACCACACACAGCTACTCCAATACTATATTAAAGGAACATTAATGAATTGCTGTGTTATCCTCACTCCATTTCCTGTGCCCATCTACTATTTAAATCTCCTCATCGAAGAAATGAAAATGGTAATTCTTTATTGTTTTTGTTCCTTTTTCTATGTGTAAATAATATGTTTGGGGGAACTTTCAATAAAGCTGAAATTGGCAAAGTTTTATTCCCCCAAACTCCAAAGAACTACATCCTCCTTCCTGAATGCTAAAGAGAAAGAATGATGATTAAATTATATTAGACCAGGACTTTCAGCAACATTGCTATTCTAGAGTATCTGTAAAAAATAACAAGAGTTTTGCCAATTAAATATTGAATATAAAGTAGTACATGACTGCTTCTAAGATGTTCTAAGATTTAAAGGTTTAAAGAATTAATAGGTTTAGTTATTAACTAAAAAATGTAGTTTATATGTTTGGTTTTTATCAACAATACTGAGAGAACTTAACACTTTAATATTAAGTATTATAACATTATAGGGTATTGCCTATCGCCACTTTACAGACAGGAAATCAGGAAGTCAGAGAAAGAAGTAACAGTCTCAAGAGTTATAATCAAGAAATTTTGGTTTTCTTGGGCGGTGCCTGTGGCTCAGTGAGTAGGTCACCAGCCCCATATACCGAGGGTGGCAGGTTCAAACCCGGCCCTGGCCAAACTCCAACAAAAAAATAGCCAGGCATTGTGGCAGGCACCTGTAGTCCCAGCTACTCGGGAGGCTGAGGCAAGAGAATTGCCTGAGCCCAGGAGTTGGAGGTTGCTGTGAGCTGTGTGATGCCACGGCACTCTACCGAGGGCGATAAAGTGAGACTCCGTCTCTACAAAAAAAAAAAAAAAAAAAAGAAATTTTGATTTTCTTATAAAGGAGACTAATTTACAAGAAACTGAGTTACGATGATATGCTAAACAAGGACAAATACTGAAACAGTCTCTATTTTTCTCCAGAATACAACTCAATGTGGGATCCAGAAAGAAGGGAAGATTTTAGGCTGATCCAAGGGGAAAATGTCTATTTAGTATTTGCGTCATACACTGATGAAAGTGCACATGGTGTTTCCATTTTTTAAGTTTGGCAATCATTATGCAAACTGCACTGTATTATTAGAAGATTGGCTAAAAGTATGGCACCATTTTGCAGATGATATAGTCAAAACTATAGGTTTTGGCTGGGAAAACCTTTAAAATACAAAGTAAGGAATCTTGCCTTTAAAGAAGTAACACTCAGGGCACAGTGTTAGGCATATGACAGCTACTTTAAAAAATGCCTGCATATAGCCAGACATGGTGGTGATACTTGCAGTCCCACCTCTTCAGGAGGCTGAAACAGGAGGATAGTTAGAGCTAAGGAGTTTGAGGTTGCTTTGAGCTATGAAGAGCCATTGCACTCCAGCCTAGACAAGAGAGGGAGACCTTATCTCAAAAACAAACAAACAAAACAACCCCCCCAAACAAAAACCAACTGAGGTCAGTTCCACAACAATCATTGGCACATTGGAATTCAGCCTTTGGGTTTTTTCCTATAAAATAGAGTTAACATTTTCCTACTTCTCTCTTTTTTTTTTTTTTTTTGTAGAGACAGAGTCTCACTTTATCGCCCTCAGTAGAGTGCCGTGGCGTCACACAGCTCACAGCAACCTCCAGCTCCTGGGCTTAGGCGATTCTCTTGCCTCAGCCTCCCGTGTAGCTGGGACTATAGG
>CAUYRH010103030.1:0-30434 GCA_963574655.1 Perodicticus potto | reverse complement strand
GAGCTGAAATATATTCTTCTTAGCAAAGTATCTCAAGAATGGAAGAAAAAGTATTCAATGTACTCAGCCCTACTATGAAGCTAATTTATAGCTTTCATATGAAGGCTATAACCCAATTATAGCATAAGAATATGGGGAAAGTGACAAGGGAGGGTAAGGGAGAGGGGAGAATGGATGGAGGGAGGGTAAATGGTGGGGCCACACCTATGGTGCATATTAGATGGGTTCAGACAAAACTTACTAAATGCAGAATACAAGTGTCTTCATACAATAACTAAGAAAATGACATGATGGCTATGTCGAACAGTTTGATGAAAATATTTCAGATTGTATATGAAACCAGCACATTGTTCCCCTTGATTGCACTAGTGTACTCAGCTATGATTCAACAAGAAAAAAATAAGAAGAAGAAAAAAAGGTCTGAGAGTAAAAACATCCAGATAAATCCATAGAGAAATATGACAGAGAAAAGGACAGAAATAATGAAATAGAAAGCAAAAATAAAATATAATAATCAAAGTCAAAAATTTGTCCTTTGAAATGATTAATACAAAACAAACTTATGGCAAGATTAATCTAGGGTGAAAAAGAGAAGGAAAGCACATTATTCAATATTAGAAATAAAAAAGAAGACAAAAGAATCAGCAAGATTAAATACAATGAAAATATACCATTGATACTGTTATGCCAATAAATTTGTAAGCTGAGCTAAAATTTGCATATGTTTAAAAGCTATAATATTTCTAGAAGAACCAGAAAGTCTGACTAGACTTTGTAATACACTGTTAAAGAAATTGAATTGATAGTTTAAATCTCTTCACAAGTAAAACACCAGAACTGCTGATTTTATAGTTCACTTTTACCAGTCCCCCAAGAAACAGACCAATTACACAAATTCTTAGTTATACTATGTTCATGAATAGAAAGATTAATTATTGTAAAGATGCCATCTGTCCCAAAATTGATCTATAAATTCAATTTAACTCCAAACAAAATCCCAAGAAAGTTCTTTTTGGAATTTGACAATCTCATCCTAAATAATATGGAAGAGCAAATGACTGTGAAAAATGGCCAAGATACTTGTAAAAAGCAACAGGATAAGGTGAGTTGTTCTATCAGATTTTAAGAATCTAAAACTTAGAACTATTGAAAAATTATGGCATTGGTGCAGATAGAGCCAAATATGCAAGGGGAACAAAAGAGAGAGCTCAAAAACAGACCAATGAATAAATGGAAACTTGATACATGATAAAAATGGCCATGACAAGCACTAGGAAAAGAAGGGACCATTTAGTAAATCCAGTTCCTATCTATACCTTCTCGCCCTCTTTCTCTCTGTCTCTTAAATAACTCCAAATAAATTAAAGATGAAAATTAAAACTTCTAGAAAATTATAGGGGAAAGGTTTGACTTCTTTTCTGATGAAGGTCTGTCAAAGCCATGATTTGCCACAAAGCATGTCATCTATCTGGATGTCTGTTATCTGTACTATTGTATGTCTGTAAGAAATTCGTAGAGAGTAGTAAATTGATAAAGATTCCATAATTCTGTCTTCCAAACTGGCCTTAAGGACTATTTAGGGAGGGGTGTGGTGGCTCATGCCTATAATCCTAGCACTCTGGGAGGCGAAGGTGGGTAGATTGCCTGAGATCATGGTTGGAGACCAGCCTGAGCAAGAGTGAGACCCCGTCTCTAAAAATAGCCAAGCATTGTGGCAGGCACCTGTAGCCCCAGCTACTCAAGAGGCTGAGGCAAGAGAATCGCTTGAGCCCAAGTGTTTGAGGTTGCTATGAGCTATGATGTCACAGCACTCTATCCAGGGGGAGAAAGTGAGACTCTGTCTCAAAAAAAAAAAAAGGACTATTTAGTAAAAGGCCTTTATAGACTGCCATTCTTTCTAAGGCAAACTTTGCCTTTGGTCATCATAAAAATCTAATTACCAAGAGACATGAACAGATTCATCTCTGAAAAGGACAAATAAATGCCCAACAAACATATGAAAAATATGCCCATTGTCCCTAATCATCAGAGAAATGCAAATCAAAACCACCCTGAGATATCATCTAACCCCAGTGAGAATAACCCACATAATAAAGTCCCAAAGGTGCAGATACTGATGAGGGTGTGGAGAAAAGGGAACACTTAAACTGTTGGTGGGATTGCAAACTAAGATAGCCATTTTGGAAATAAGTATGGAGTAACCTCTAAGAGCTCAAAATAGACCTTCCATTTGATTTTGCAATTCCATTACTAGGCATCTACCCAGAAGAAAAATAATTATTTTATAATGAGGGCATTTGCACTAGGTTGTTTATTGTATTGCAATTTACAATCACCAAGATGTGGAAACAGCCCAAGTGCCAGTCAACCCAGGAATAGATTAATAAGCTGTGGTATATGTATACATACCATAGAATACTATTCAATCATTAAAAAGATGACAAATTTACATATTTCTTAATATCCTAGATGGAATTAAAATACATTCTTTGTAATTAAGTATCACAAGAATGGAAAAGCAAGTATTCAATGTACTCAATACTAATATGAAACCAGCAACTAATATGAAACCAAAGCAAATGAACTAATACACATGCACATAAGAGAAAAACACAATTTAATTCATGTTGGGGGGAGGTGGGGAGTAGGGAATGAAGAGTGGGGAAGCGGTAGGGGGATTGGTGTGCTCCCAAATAATGGGTACAATATAAGGGTATATGGCACACTTCCTGGAGGAGGGACACAAGTACAACAGGGACCTTACCTAACAAATGTAAACATTGTAACCTAATCATTTATACCCTCATATTAATCTGAAATTTAAAAAAAACTAAGGAAATCTAAATAAAGTATGAGTTTTAATTTAAGAATTCTAATAACACCACATACAAAAGTCAACTCAAAATGAATTAGACTTATAGGTAAGAAATGAAACTATAAAACTACTAGAAGAAGACATTGGGGAAATGCTGCAAGATATGAGTCTGGGCAAAGATTGTTGGAGTAAGACCTTAAAAACATAAGCAACAACAACAACAAAATAGACAAATGATATTACTTCAAATTTAAGAGCTTCTACACAGCAAAGGAAATAATCAACAAAGTGAAGCAATAACCTACAGAATAGAAGAAAATATCTGTAAACTATCCATCTGATCAGAGATTAACAATCAGAATATGTAAGAAACTCAAACAGCTCAATAGAAAAAGCAAATAATACAATTTTTAAATGGGCAACAAATAGTCAAAACAATCCTATGCTTCTGACTTTCCAAAGAACAAAACTGGAAGCATAACATTACCTGACTTCAAATTATTTTACAAGGCTATAGTAACCCAAACAGCATGGTACTAGCAAAACAGTAGACACAGAGATCAATGGAACAGAATTAGAGAACCCAAAAATAAAACCTGCAGCCAACTGATTTTTGAAAAAACAGACAAAATCATACACTGAAGGAAAGATACTCTGTTCAATAAATGGTGCTGGAAAAATTGGATTTCCATAAGCAGAAGAAAGAAATTGGATTCTTACCTCTCACCACGTACAAAAATTAACTCATAATGGATTAATGGCTTATATGTAATACCTGAAACAATAAAGATTCTAGAAGAAAACCTAGGAAAAAACTCTTCTGAACATTGTCCTAGTCAAATAATTTATGACTAAGACCCAGTAGTAAATGCAACAAAAAAAAAAACAATAAAGAAATGGAACTTAATTAAGTAATTAACAAAGTAGACAAACTACAGAATGGGAAAATATTTGCAAAGTATCCATATGACAAAGGAAAATGTCTATAATCAACATAGAACTCAAATAACAAGAAAAATTTGAATAACCCAATTAAAAAGTGGGCAAATGGCATGAACAGATGTTTTTCAATACATACAAACACACACAATGGGCCAACAAACATATGAAGAGATGCTCAACATCACTTCATTAGAGAAAACAACTCACTAATTAGAGAAACACAAATTAAAACTACAATGAACAAATAACAGTCAAGATGAGAAGGTAATCAAGGACACAGTAGCCTTCTCAGTAGCTTCAAAGAAAACGAAATACCTAAGAATATACCTCACAAAAAAGGTGAAGGACCTGTATAAAGAAAACTATGAACCCCTAAGAAAAGAAATAGCAAAAGATATTATCAAATGGATGAACATACCATGCTCATGGCTGGGAAAAATCAACATTGTTAAAACGTCTATACTTCCCAAAACAATCTACAGATTCATTGCCAGACCTATTAAAATACCAACATCATACTTTTAAGACTTGGAAATAATAATTCTTCATTTTGTATGGAGCCAGAAAAAAACCTGTATAGCCAAGGCAATTCTTAGTAATAAAAACAAAGCTGAGGGCATTAGCATTCCAGACTTGAGGCTGTACTACAAGGCCATAGTGGTCAAAACAGCATGGTATTGGTACAAAAATAGAGACACAGACATCCGGAACTGAATAGAAAACCAGGAGATGGGACTAACATCTTATGGCCACCTAATCTTTGATAACCAAACAAAAACATACACTGGAAACTTACACCCTGTTCAATAAATGGTGCTGGGAGAACTAGATATCCACATGTAAAAGACTGAAACTGGACCTGTACTTCTCTCACTAACAAAAATTGATTCAAGATGGATAAAATACCTAAATCTAAGGCTTAAAACAATTAAAATCCTCAAAGAAAGTGTAGGAAAAACACTGGAAGCTATTGGCCTGGGGAAGGACTTTATAAGGAAGACTTCCATGGCAATTGCAACAACAATAAAAATAAACAAATGGGACTTAATTAAACTGAAAAGCCTCTGTACAGCTAAGGAGACAACCACCAAAGCAAATAGAGAACCTACACAATGGGAAAGGATATTTGCATATTTTGAATCGGACAAAAGCTTGATAACTAGGATCTACAGAGAACTAAAATTAATCAACATAAAAAGAGCCAATAATCCCTTACCTCACTGGGCAAGCGAGATGAATAGAACCTTCTCTAAAGAAGACAGATGAATGGCTAACAAACATATAAAAAAATGCTCAATGTCCCTAATTATTAGAGAAATGCACATCAGAACCACTGTGAGATATCATCTAACCCCAGTGAGAATGGTCCACATCACAAAATCTCAAAACTGCAGATGCTGGCATGGATATGGAGAAAAGGAAATATTTTTACACTGCTGGTGGAACTGCAAACTAATACAACATTTTTGGAAGGAAGTATGGAGAATCCTCAAAGAACTAAAGCTAGACCTCCCATTTGATCCTACAATCCCATTACTGGGCATCTACCTAGAAGAAAAAAATCCTTTTACCATAAGGACACTTGTACTAGACTTTTTATTGCAGCTCAATTTACAATCCTCAAAATGTGGAAACAGCCTAAATGCCCACCAACCCAGGAATGGATTAACAAGCTGTGGTATATGTATGCCATGGAATACTATTCAGTCACTAAAAAAGATAGAGACTTCACATGTTTTGTATTAACTGGGATGGAAGTAGAACACATTTATTCTTAGTAAAGCTTCATAAGAATGGAAAACAAGAATCCTATGTACTCGATTCTGATATGAGGACAATTAATGACCTAGTACACAGTGGGAATTGGGGATGGGAAGAGCAGAGAAAGGGAAGGAGGGAGGGGATAGAGGGTGTAGTACACCTTTGAGGGGTGGGACACAATTATAAAAGGGTCTTTATCTATCGAATGCAATCAATGTAAACTGGTTCTTTGTACCCTCAATGAATCCCCAACAATAAAATAAAAAAAAACTACAACAAAATATCATCTTACTCCAGTCAGAAAGGCCATTGCAAAAATGTCAAAAATATTAGATGTTGGTGTAAATGTAGTTATAAGAAAACCCTTATACACCATTGGTAGGAATATAAATTATGATAACCTCTATGGAAATCAGTATGGAGATTTCTCAAAGAACATAGATCTACTATTCAATCCTGTAATCGCACTACTGGGTAACTACCCCCATAGGGGAAAAAAATCATTATATCAAAAATAAACATGCACTTGTATGCTTATCACAACACAACTGATAATCACAAAGTTATGGAATCAACTTAAGTACGCATCAACTGGTAAATGGATAAAGAAAGAAAAATGTGTGTGTAAACAATGGAATAATATTCAGCCATAAAAATGAATAAAATAATGTCTTCTGAAGAAACTTGGATGGAAATAGAGACCATCACCCTAAGTGAAGTAGATCAGGAAAAGAAAACAAAATAGGTGTTATTCCTTATAAGAAGGAGCTAAGCTACGTGTACATATGCTCGTGAAAAGCTGTACAATAGACATTGGAGATTCTGAAGAAGAAGAGAAGGAGAGGGCTGGAAAAGTACTTACTGAGTGCAATGTACATTATTCTGGTGATGGGTACACGAAAAGTTCAGATTTCATGACTATACAGTATCTCCTTAAAACAACAAAAAATTAGGGTACAATGGAGGAGAAGACCCAAATAGACATTTCTCAAAAGACATACAAATGGCCAATAGCTACACAAACAATACTCAATATCACTAATTATTAGGGAAATGGAAATCAAAATCATAATAAGATATTATCTAACTCCAGTTAAAATAGCTATTATCAAAAGTCAAAAAAATAATAAAGGGAAATATAGAAATAAAGAAAGGGAAATATTCATATGTGGTTGGTGGGAATGTAAAGTAGTATAGTCATTTGTGGAAAACTATATGGAAATTCATCTAAAAACTAAAAATAGAACTACCATATGACCCAGAAATCCCACTGCTAAGTATATATATACAAAAGAAAGGAAAATCAGTAGATTAAGGAAGTATTTGCATTCCCATACCTATTGCAACACTATTCACAATAGCCAAGGTACAATCAACCTAAGTGTCCACCAATGGGTAAAAAAAGAAAATGTGGCATACATACAAAATGGAATATTGCTCAGTCATAAAAAGGGATGAAATTGTGTCATTTGAAGTATCCCAGATGACACTAGAGGTCATTATGTTAGGTGAAATAAGCCAGCCATGGAAAGATAAATATTGCATGTTCTCACTCATGTGGGAGCTAAAAAGTAGATCTCATGGAGGCAGAGAATAGAATGGAAGTTACCAGAGGCTGAGAAAAGAAGGGGGGATGATGAATAAAGAGAATTTGATTAAGGAATAAAAAAAATGCAGTTAGATAGAAGGAATAAGCATTCAAGAACATAGTAGGGTAATTATAGTTAACAATAATTTATGATATATTACAAAATAACTAGAAGAAAAGAATTGCAATATTCCCAATACACAGAAGAGATAAACATTTGAAGTGATGAATATCCTAATTAACCTGATGTGATCATTACACATTGTGTTCAAGAATCAAAATATCACATGTACCCTGAAAATACGTATAACTATTACATATTAATAAAAATAAATAAATAGTTTTTTAAAAATTGAAGAACACTTCTCAATCTGGTCATGAGAGCTAGGCTTTAAAAGAGCTCTTTTCTGCATACGTTCTGCCTGCAAAGGGCTGATGATTTCTTGAGTCAGAAGTCAGAATCAACTTGACCTTAGTGTCAAACCTACTATCAATCATGTCTTAGTAAATCGTGCTGCCTCCTGGATAGATCTAGCTTATGTATTTTCACATTTGCATTTATCTTTCTAAATGTCATAACTTCACCAGGGGCAATTTGGAATTGTACTGGCCACCAAATTCACCGGAGAGATTATGCAGCATCCATGAGAGTGAACAGCTCAAATTTCCCTTTGACAGAGAACTGCTGCATAGAATGCAATTGACCTGCCCTGTTTTCAAGATCCACCACTATTATAACATTTTATCTTCCCCAGGTATCCCAGTCAATAACCCAGCACAGTAGGGGCCCTAGATCTGGGAAATTCCTGTCTGAGTTAGGACTCCCCTGATAGAAATCTTTGCTCTGGGAGTCTCCTGTGGGTCTGGTTAATATTTCCTTGGAGACTATTAATACCCAATATTTCTACCTTTCCTTTCTTCTTTCACAGATTGCTTTGTAGTATCCTTGTTTATTTCTGTTCTCCCTTTACTTTTTAAGTAATTTCCCCCAATAAATACTTTTCAGATCTAATTCAGTTTTGTTACCTGCTTCTCAAAAAACAAAAAACAAAAGGAGTGCCTTAAAACAAAAAGGGAAGAAATCCTTATGAAAATTCTGTTTTGTTTAATTAAAAATAAGTCACTTTAATATGAAAGATCACCCTTCTTTGGGGCTTTTATTCTTTTGGTCCTCATGAAATTATCAAGGACTTCAGTTGTTTAAACCAGTTGTAGCTTGTCTCTCTCCAAATGTGTGTGTGTGAAAGAGAGAGAGAGAGAATAAGACACAGAGAGAGAAAATACATTTTCCTGAATCCATGTTTTCTTTGGAGGTTTATAGCCAGCTCCTTCTCATGTTCTCTCTCTTTTTTAAAATCCCTTTTCTTCTCTTTCTCCTTCTCTCTTGAGAAACTTTGAAGATCAAACATCTTTGAAAAATTTTTCTATTGTGTTCAGCTCTAAGAGCATATAAATCAGATAAACCTGTCTAATATTTAAAAAGGAATAAATCAGACTACAAGGTCTCTTAGAAACTAATGTGGCAAGTTCTATTTCTATTGGCTTTTAGGGCAAAAATTGATATACTAAAAACATATATAAATTTAAGAGAAAAAAAAACTCAAGAGTTTTCCAAAGGAAGAGTTTAACTCATAATGTTTTGCTTATTTAGACTCTTGTAAGGGGGGAAAAAAGTCTGTTGCAACTACACCTCTGGAAAAAAATGTTTTACCTGTGAATTAAGTTAATAGCTTTAGTAACTAGGTTACAAGATAAGAAAGATATTGGATTTAAAGAATCTCTTCAAAAAATCTTTAAAAATTGGTTTATAAATTTAAATATATTCAAATTACATTAGAAAAATTAATGTATTACTGCTATCAAGAGGCTTTGAACAAACTAGATTAATTTAATGGTATTAATTTAAAACCCAAAATGTATCTTCTCCCTGTTTTTACCACATAGTATAAATAACGTGGCTACAATATTCTGCTTTGTACTTTCTCATATTAAAATGTTTTGAATTTTTATATTAGTTTCATAAGTCAGAATTTTATCATTTTTTCACAGATTGAGATTATAAAAGTATGTCTAATTAAATATGTTTTAATGGCAGATGTATTTTACAAGTGTTGTGCTAGTGAAATTTTTCTGATGTTACAAATCATAAGAACTTAATATTTCAACACAATCCTATAATTGTCACATTCTTATTTAAATTTAAGATCTTGAATGATATTAATTTTTGTTAAATTTATAAATAATGCTTGAATACCTGGACAAAATAGTCTTCATTTACCTGTACTCTTTTTTTCTACAAGATGAAGTAGCTATCAGTTATGTCAAAAAGGACATATAATATCTTTGAATTTTATTAATATTCATGTTCATTTTTGAAGAAATATAAAAGAATATTGTGCTGTTAAGGTAATGTACATGCAAAATAATGGATGTGCTTTTGTTTATCTTAAATAAGAACTAGATGATTCCACCAAAGTAGAAAAGAAAAGAAAAAAATTAAAAAATTGAACTTTATTTGCCTAGGTTTAAAATATCTACAAATAAAGAGCTTTAAGGAAGAAATGAAATTATAAAAACATTGAAAAAGTACGTTAAATGTGATGTATTTATACATTTTTTTTAAAAGGCCTAGTAATTTTTTTATTGCAAATTGTTAGAAAGATGATTTTAACTTTCTTGTTTTGAAATGAACAAGTCTGTGTCCAAATAACATAGGTCTCTTTTATCATCACAATGTTTGTTAACTATCCGTACATTTGATAAATTCTTGAATCACTTCTGAAATAAGTTTCTTAATTTTGAAAAAGGTTAATTTCCTAATAATCATTACTATTTATTGCTGTTTTTTCTTAAGCACATATACAATTAAAGAAAACTTCCTGAAGTATTAATCCTAATACCATTATCAAGTAACTCTTTTATCTCCAGTCTTGAGGAGGATACTCCTTGTCACAAGGTCTGTTTTGTCAGATAAGAATACCACTTCAACTTTCTGGTGTTTATTGTTTGCATGGTGTACTTTCTTCCATCTTTTTTCTCTTAACCTATTGTGTCTTTATATTTAAAATACATCTTTTATGGACAGAATATACTTGGTTATCACTCATTTTCCTCTATCCCAACTATCTCTGACTTTTGATTGGAATATTTAGCCCATTTACACTTATTATAATTATCAGTATCATTGATATTGCCTGCCATTAAAAAATTGATATTTAGGCCTGCCATTTGGCTATTTTCTGTGTGTCTCGTTTATTTTTTGTTTGTCTGTTTCTCTTTTTCTGTTTCCTTTTTGTGTGTGTTAACCAAATATCTGTTAGTGATTCATTTATTTTTATTGGTTTTCTAGCAATATTAATTTGTATTATTTATTAGTCGTTATGTCTATAACTTATCCCAATGTATTTAGAGCCAATATTGAATTTTATCCTGTAATACAGAAATTTCACAGTAGTATTTTTTAATTTACCTCCTACTTTGATAGAGCTATTGTTATCACATATAATTATACACACCATAAACATAGCAATACAATATAATAGTTTTGCTTTAAATAGTTACTTGATAATATAATATTTATAGTACAGTTGTGCATTGCTTAATATTTTGAGACATGCATCATTAGGCAATTTCATCATTGTGCAAACCATAAAATGTACATACAAAAACCTAGATGGCATAGCCTACTACACATCTAGATTATATAACATATAGCCTATTGCTCCTAGACTACAAACCAGCACAGCAAGTTACTATGCTGAATACTGTAGGCACTTGTAACACAATGGTAAACATTTATGTATCTAAACATACTAAACATAGAAGGCACAGTAAAAAAAAATAGTATGCCTGTATATAGCACCTACCATGAATGGAGCTTGCAGCGCTAGAAATTGCTCTGGGTAAGTCAGTGAGTAATAGTGAGTGAATATTGAGGCCTAGGACATCCCTGTACACGACTGCAGACTTTCTAAACACTGTACATTACACTACTGTAGACCTTACAAATACTGTATACTTAGGTTACATTAAATTTATTAATTTTTTTCTTTCTCCAATAATAAATTAGCCTAAGGTGACTGTAACTATTTGACTTTTTTTTTACTTTTTGATGTTTTTATAATAACACTTATCTTAAAAGACAAGCATATTGTAAAGCTGTACATATTTTTCGTTTATCCCATTCTAAAAGCTTTTTTTTTTTTTTTACTTGTTTGTGGAAAGTAACACACACACATTAGCCTAGGCCTATAAGGTTTAGAATCATCACTATTACTGTCTTCCACCTCCACATCTTGTCTCCTTGGAAGACAATAATTGTCTTTGAAGGCAATAATGCACACGGAGCTGTCATCTCCTATGATAAGAAGGCCTCCTGAAGGATATGCGGGAGGCTATTTTGCAGCCTTGGAGAAAGTGTGCACATTGAGAAAAACAGTGGTCCTAGAACAATCCCAGGGGAACCTGATATTTAAGAAGCGGGCAAAAAGGGGATTGACAAGAGAGAAGAGGGAAATTGATGGTAGTAGATACAGAATAGGTAGTCAGTTCTAGAGGTAGTAGCATCTAGTACAGACACCTCACCCTGCTACAATCTTCAGAAAAGCTGGCTCAGCTGTGTTTTTTGTCATACTTATCATTTGTTGCCCCTCTAACTCTTGCTCTCACCCAGACTGTGTCATTCCCTTGCCCTTAATAATTAATTAGAAAGTTACTAATAGATATATTATTCCCAGAAGTGTTATTGTCTTAGTAACCACTTCTGTCAAGTTGTAAATCAATTGTACTTCTTTAAGCCTAGCAAAACAGACCCCTGGAAACTGCACCCCATCTATCAACTGTCATCATGAAGTACTGGTGATGAAGACTCACAGAGTCTCAGGGTCGGACTCATTAGCCAGAGCATCTTTCAGTCTAATTCTGTGTGAACCTTCCTTAACATCCTTCTCCACAGGGTCCCTAGGGCATGGCCACAAGTAAGAAAGAAAGTCCATCCTAGGGAGGATTGATCAATTAGAAATCCCTGCAGTTACCAGGAATGTGAAAGTGGAGGCATGTCCTTGCTCTAACATACATGCAGACACAAAAAATAGCATGAGAAGCACATTTAAAGAGGGAGCAGACTGAGTGTGGATTTAGACAAATGTCTCTTAAGGATACAGAATTCATTTATACCAGCAATTCTAAACTGCATGAATGAAGCTGAAAAAGGTTACATTTCCAAAGAAAAAATAATTACTGAGTAGTAAGGAAAGATTAAATGTTGAAGTATATTATTTTTCTCAAATACCAGAAGGCACATTTATAACTTACAGCCAAGGAGGAAGATTTAGGTAAACATTTTAATATTCCTGAATTGGAGACAGGAGGATAAATTTGGAAGCTGGAGCAGTAGGAGTGTGTTAGAAAGAGGATGGAGGAGAGACTAGAGATGCTGATGTGGGAGAAGGCAGCAGGAACCAGATGGAATTTTAAAGAGATTTGCAGTTTTAATAAAAACTCATGGTGTCTAAGGACAGAGAAGATTTTGGAGCAAAACTTGATGAGGGAACTGAAGGTATGCTGTCATTTGCCATCATTGCCTCATGATTTAATTTAGAGATTCAAAAACGCAGAAGTGTCTTTACCCTTCCAAAGATCTGAAGCTGCATTTGGGGTATGCTGTCACTAGATGGCAACTTGTGCCTTGGCTTATACCAGAGCAATACCAGAGGATGAACGGCATGCATATACACGTTATCCTTAGAAGAAAAAGAAATGCAGCTCACCTAATACATTCTGGCCAAAAATGTTTAATTTGAATTAAGTTTTTAAATCTAAATTACAGTTTATAGGAAACACAAAAGGTATGAGAATAAGCTAACCATCACCAAGAAGAAACACCTGAACAAATCCAGGTAGGGCAATTTGCTAAACACTGGTCTGAGCCTCTTCAAACAATAATATCAGGAGAAAAGGAACTGCTCTAGAGATTAAAAGTCTTGAGGAGTATCCAGAGACAATATGTGGTCCTGAGTCAGATCCTGGGTTGGACAAAGCTATTGCAAAGGAATTTTTTTTAGATAACTAAGGAAATCTGAATATGTATTAGATGTTATTTAGAATAATTGTTTATTTATTGTTAAATAAACTAGTGTTATTTTGGATATATAGTAAAAAAATTATGCATGCTGACTTTTTTTGTTTTGGGGTTTTTGTTTTTTCTTTTGTGTTGTTTTTTTGTTTGTTCATTTGTTTGAGACAGAGTCTCATTATGTTGCCCATGCTAGAGTGCTGTGGCGTCATAGCTCACAGCAACCTCAAAGTCTTGGGCTTAAGTGATTCTCTTGCCTTAGCCTCCCAAGTAGTTGGGACTATAGATGCTCACCACAATGCCCAGCTATTTTTTTGGTTGCAGTTGTCATTGTTGTTTAGCTGGCCCAGGCCAGATTCGAACCCACCAACCCTGGTGTATATGGCCAGTGCCCTAACCGCTGAGCTATGGGCACTGAGCCTCTTTTGTGTTTCTTTAAGAGTTGGGTCTCACTATGTTGCCAAGGCTGGAATAAAGTAGCTATTCACAGGCATAGCCATGGTATATTATAGCCTCACACTTCTGGGTTCAAATGATCCTCCTTCCTCAGCCTCTCAAATAGCTGGGACTACAGGGACCACTGGCCCCAGCTAACTTTTCTTTTAATATAACTAATGAAATAATGAAAGTGAGACAATTTCCACCTGCTATGGTCCAGCATACTCAGCTTCCTTCCTTGGCCCTTACTCACAAGCTAACTTTTGTTCTCCACGATATGGCCGATAGAGTCTTCTGGTTTACAAGATGAGATTTTATGTCTGAATGTTTTAGGCCTCAATTTGATCCAGCTTACTTACTCTCTTGGTCCCTGCCCTCCATGGGCTATTAGCCACCATTCCTGGATTCTCTTTCTTGGCTGTAAAAATCTACCCTTTCCCCCAGACTGATGAGCATTATGACCAACAGCTGGTCAGTTAGGTGTCGCTGCAGAAGCCAGCCCTCTGTTCCCAGGATGCCTGCCTATAGCTGGTTCAGTCAAGGCCACCTTTAACCACTTGGGTTTGGCAGCTGCCTTTCAGAAACTGCAGCATAAAACATAGCAATTGAGAGGACAGGCCCTGGAGCTAGACTGAATAGGTCTGCATCTCACTGGTTATCATAGGACCTTGGGCAACCTGTATATGCCTTAGTCTCCTCATCTATAAGATAATGATGATGATAGCATCTGCCTTATAGACATGTTGTGAAGACAAATGGAGTACAAAAATATATTTTTTAATCAGCCCCTAGCACATCGATGCTTATTTGCCGCTTGCTATTATTAATTGTTAGGCATTCTTGTGTAATATACTAATAATGTAGCAGGTCTGATGTGTAACACTGTGGGAATACAAATATGGCCTTGTCCTGATTTATCAGGCCTGACCTTCCTCTCACACCTCAAATCGCTGTAGCTTGTTTTCTACTCTGCTCATTGAATTCCAGCCTCGTCATTATTAGGCCATTTCCTTGAATACCCACTCCTTCTCCCTCCCAGGCTACCACAATGAATTCTTTTTGCCTGGGATGCTCTTCCTATGGCTGACTCTTTCTCAGCCTAAATCTTATCCCCCCTCAGGTTACATAGACCCTACTATCTGAAGTGGCCTCACCCCACCCACCTATCACAGCCCCGTGTTTTCTTTAAATCATTTTGTTTATATCTTGATTTACCTTGCTTAGTGTCTGTTCAGCCTATGAAGTTTATCTGTGCCTCATTAGCTTTGTCACCCCAGTGCCTGGCATGGGGCTTGTTACTTGGAAGAACTACATGAATAGGTGTTCCATGAATATGTCATAAGAAACAGCCAGGTCATTCTCAGAAAATTTTTAAAGAAGAGATGACTCATTGCACTCTAGTTGAATAGGCAGTGGATGTGGGCAACTTTTAAATGTCATTTTCTCTTCCTTGAAAAAAAAATAGTAAAGTTTTATTCCATCAGCCACTCCACTACTAAGATTGAAAACAATAATCATTATAATAATAGCTAGTATGGAATCCAGAGATAAATAAAATAATTTGAAGGAAAGAGAAAGAAAAAAAAAAGGCCCAAGAAGAGAGGAGTGGCAGAATATGACATAATAGGGAATAAAAACTGCCCAGTGAGAACTTAGAGGCCAGGAGCTTGCAGCAAAATGGGGAGTCTTCACACTGTGCCACGCTGTACAAAGTAACCAGAATGTAGAATGCTCTTCAACTGGAAAGTGGGGGATGGAGAGACCCATTACAATGTAATTTTGCCCAGTATGAGTCAGGAGGTATCTACAAAGCCCTAAGTCATTTAGTGTTTCTGAATTCAGGTCTCTAAACCCTGAACTATAGGCAAATAGGCAGCATCTCACAACCATTTTCAATACTGAAATACTGAAAATGGTAGGCAGAAGAATGAAGACAAGCATATACTGCCCCAATTTTTTAAAAAAGTAAAAATACAGACTTAAGTATCTATAGAACACTAACCTTGTTGTATGCAGAGAAATGCTATGGAAATATTATTCCTACAGAGCATGCATTTTAGCATATCTCCTTTCCTCCAAACATGTTTGAGTAACTTCTTCGTATAGATAGATACCAGGAAGCTTCCACCAATTCCTATGCACAGATGAAGACACATTGAATGAAAATCATCCCTAGCTCTTCTAGATTGGAAGCCCAGCATCCCAAACTGGAAGGATTTCTACCAGGAGGATTTAAATACCCCAACACACCATAAAGTGACCTTTTAGAAAGAAAGGGAGAAATCAATCAGAACAAAAGAGTTTATAAAGAATAGAGCATGCAGCCCTGTCTTCATCCCTGGAATTATTAAGATCAAGGAAAATGCTAAAGACTCTATATCTGTCTCTTGATATCAGTAAGCATCTGACACAGCTGCCATGGTACCATTTTGAAGAAAATAATGTCTGTGAACTCAGTGATATTACTGTCAGGTGAATTCAAGTCATTTATCAACTACAATAGAATTCTGATGCTATTAGGCCTAGTAGTTCTTCCATTAACAAAAAAAAAAAAAACAAATTGGTTAGAGTGAAGCATCGTAAAAAATGAACATATATGTACCTAAAGATTTTCATGGGATGGTAAAGCATATAAATGTACAATCATTTAGCAATCTTTTGATTGAGGGCAAGGTCTATGTTTGTTTTCTTTCTTGCAAAAAGCATACTTTTGATAAATCCTCTATGATCTCCAGTATTTTTTTTTTTAAGCAAAGCAAAAATTTAAAGTCATATGCAATTTGAGTGCAAACTCTAGGGTTGTTTTTTTTTAAATAATTTTCTATAGTTCTCTCACCTACAACTAAATGAGCAGGTTTCTTTCTTTCTTTCTTTCTTTCTTTTTTTTTTTTTCTTACTCTTGGATGAAGAGGGCAAAGCTCAGCACCTTCAGCCTCTGCAGAGGGTCTCAGATTCTGCCTTCCATCCTTCCTAATGACCCACCCCTCCCCACCCCCAGGGCCTCAATGGCTGCTGTCTGTGACACCTCAAAGACTGAGCTCTCCGCCTGCCTCCTCATCGCCTCAGCCTTGTCCAGAAGGCAGCAACCCTCCCAGAGGGTAACTTTGATCTTGTCGTTTCCCTAATCAAAAACCAGCACTCATTTCCTACCACTTTCTTCTCTTTTGCTTTCTTAAAGTTCATATCACAATGTTCTTAGTTGAAAAGCTAAAAAATTTTACTGGTTTTTTAATTGGAAAAAACAGAATCCTCTGACCTTCACCTGCCAAGGTCCTACCACCCAGGTGCAATCACTTTCATCTCATTTGGCTTCCTGTTCTGGTATTTTTTTCTCTATATTACTTATATGATATGATACTTATATGATATATTTTCATTGCTTAATTTTCAGTAGAAGATACTGTTTATTGATGTGCTACTATGGAGATTAAGTTTTAACCTGCTCAAAAAGGGCCCCTACACAAAACACAATACATTCACTTGTTTCTAATCTTTCTGACAATAATATCACCAATTCAAGATGAATTTACTTAGTCTGCCTATCTTAACATTGTCCATAGTTTAAATTTTTTTTCTCTTTTATACAAATTGTCTCCTTTTTTAACTTTTCTAGTTTTCTAGTTTTCTGCATCATTAGTTCATCTCAATAGACTCAGAGAAACCCCTGACTACAGCAGTACCTCTCCCTTCCATCTCTTCTGAAGCCCTCTGGTTATTTTTTTTATGGTGGTAGTGGTGGTTTCTGTTATATCTACTTTGAGCTATTTGCTCTCTGTGCCTGCTACACAGACTTTATCATGGGGCAATCATCTTGAAAAGCCCTTCCACTTCCCTCCTACGTTAGATTCTCACTTTGCTGGATCTCTTGTCTTTAGATTTCTTGATCATAACTCCCCTTTTGGAAGGGCCCATTCTCCAGTGAAAAGATAAACTGGGACCTCAATGCTGAAATACATCTTTATTTTACTCTTGCACTTTTTTTGAAAAATTGACTGGGTATAGGAATTTAGATTAGAAAACATTTTGCTCCACTGTCTTTTAGCTTATATTGCTACTCTTGAGAAGTCTTAATTCATTCTTTTTTATGATCCTTTCTGTGTGACTCATATCTCCTCTCAATAGCTTTTAAAATATTCCCTTTCAGAACTAAGAAACCCTGAGAAAAGAAATAGGAGACATCAACAAATGGAAGAACATACCAGGCTCATGGCTGGGAAGAATCAACATTGTTCAAATTCCCATACTACCCAAAGCATTTACAGATTTAATGCAATCTTCATCAAAGCACAGATGTCTTACTTTGAAGAACTTGAAAAAATAGTACTCAATTCATATGGAACCAGAAAAAAACCCGAATAGCCAATACTATTCTTAGAAATAAAAACAAATCTGGAGGGATCATATTGCCAGACTTCAGGTCTTACAAGTCTATAGTGATCAAAACAGCATGGTATCAACACAAAAATAGAGACATAAGTCTATGGAATTGAATAGAGAACCTAGAGATGAACCCCACCACATATCATCATTTGACCTTTGATAAGCCTAACAAAAACATGCACTGGGGAAGAGAATCCCTATTTAATAAAAGGTGCTGGGAGAACTGGTTATCCACATGTGTAAGACTGAAACTGGATCCACATCGTTCACCATTGACAAAAATTGATTCTCACTGGATAAAATATTTAAATATAAGACATGAAACAATAAAAATTCTAGAAGCAAGTGTGGGGAAAATGCTTGAAAATATTGGCCTGGGAAAAGACGTTATGAGGAAGACCCCCATGGCAATTGCACCAACACCAAACATAAATAACTGGGATTTTATCAAACTAAAAACTTCTGCACTGCTAAGGGTACCACAAACAAAAAACAAATAGACAATCTTTAGAATGGGAGAAGATTTTTGCATGTTGTGAGTCTCACAAAGGCCTGAAAATTAGAATCTATAGAGAACTCAAATTAAACAGTAAGAAAAAAAGCAAACAACCCCTTTTCTAGGTGGACAAGACACTTGAACATAAACTTCTCTGAAGATTACGGATGAATGGCCAACAAACACATGCAAAAAATGCTTATCATCTTTAATCATCAGAGAAATGCAAATCAAAACTACCATGAGATATCATCTAACTCCCGTAAGAATAGCACCACATCACAAAATCCCAAAACTGTAGATGCCAGCATGAATGTGTAGAAAAAAGAACACTTCTACCCTGCTGGTGGGATTGCAAACTAACACAACCTTTATGGAAAGAAGTATGGAGAATTCTCAAAGAACTAAAAGTTGGCCTTCCATTTAAAGAAGGAAAAGCATTTTACCACAAAAACATTTGCACCACAATATTTATTGCAGCTCAATTCATAATTGCCAAGTCATGGAGGCAACCCAAATGCCCATCAACCCATGAATGGATTAACAAATTGTGGTATATGCATACCATGGAATATTATTCAACTATAAGAAATTATGGAGATTTTACATCTTTTATGTTTACCTGGATGGAGTTGAGACACATTCTTCTTAGTAAAGTATCTCAAGAATGCAAAAAAAATTCCACTGTACTCAATACTAATATGAAACAAATATGTAAACAATTACATGCTCATACAAACAATAAAACACAAAAATAGTCTAGCAAGGGGGAGGGATGAGGAGGGAGAAGAGAGGGGAGAGAAGGATAATTGGAGGGAGGAGGGAGAGCATTTGGTGGGTTCTTACCTGAGGTGCACAATGTGAAGGTATTCAGCAGACCCCTTGGGTGAAAGGCTCTTCTACAACTTGAATTTTACCTTGGAAGTGAGAATATTGTAACCTAAAAATTTGTACCCTCATATTAATTTGAAATAAAGAAATAAGATATTCTCTTTCCCCATCCCCAGTTTTGAATTTTATATAAGCTTTGTAATTTTTTTCTACACTAAGCTGGGTCTCCAAAGGGATTTCAAATGTCTGGTGATCTTTGGCTATCTTCTCATACTCAAGAGTGAGGCACTTAAAAAGTTAATAAAAAGCTTTGTGTGCACATGAACTGTGCTTATCTAAGGGCCAGACATACAATAGTCAATGTCTGTGGATCTTTTCTCTTAGGTAGGTGGTTCCCCTTGGATCTCTGGTTGGGCACAGAAAATCCTGGCTGCTAATATTCTTGGGGTTGGCATCGGAAGCTTGGGGCCTTAGGGACTAATTCACTTCTCTCCAGCTCTACTATATGCCTAAAGTTCCAATATCCAGAGCCCCGAAAACTTCCATTTTCTACCACGTGGGGCCATGAAGGAATTTCAGCTTCCCATTACTTCTTCCCATTGTTCAAAACAGCTTCCCACTGTATCAAAATAGTGAAAGCTGTTTTGAACGCCAGCTGCATCCATTTTTACTACCCTAATTCCCGAAGATTTTCAGGATTCTGTAGAACAGTGGTTTTCAACCTGTGGGTCGCGACCAATCCTGCATTTCTGATATTTACATTATGATTCATAACAATAGCAAAATTACAGTTATGAAGTAGCAACGAAAATAATTTTATGGTTGGGGTCACCACAACATTTAATACTGAACTGTATTAAAGGGTCATGGCATTAAGAAGATTGAGAACCACTGCTATAGAAGGAATAGGGCTATTTCTCCATTTGAAGCACTGCACACACCTTCTTTTAATTTTTTTTCTTAAATCATAACTGTGTACATTAATGCATTTATGAGGTATAATTTGATATACAGTGTGGAATGCTTACATCTAACTGATTAACATAACCATCTCTTAGCTTTACTTATTTGTTGTGGTAAAACATTCATACTCTATTCTTAATATTTTAGAAACGTATCATTGCATTATGCACATCCCTCCTCTGGGCCTCTCCTCTCCCCTCCTGGCCTCCCTCCTCCCATACTCTCTCCTTCCTCTTCCCTCCTTCTTTTCTGGACTATAGTTATGTTTTACCATTCCTATGAATGTGTAGGTGATTACATAGTAGTATTGAATACATTGGATACTTTTTATAGGCTTTTACTTTTCAGCTTTCTTTGCATCACTGAGTCGGTTACCAGTTGTACATATGCTTTCCAGCTTCCCATATTTGGCCAATAGTTCTCTGTATCACCTTTGTCCTTGTGCCCCATGTTACCCCTTAACTGTCATTTTTCTGGACATTTCTTCATGGCATAACCAGAAGCCCCTCTGCCTTATGGATTGTGCATAGACTCCCCAACCTGGTCTCCCCAGTACTTCTCCGAAATGCCTGCAACCAGCTTTCCAGGTCCTTTGCCCACTATGCCCCTCTTCTTCCCCAGCATCTGCTTTTGTTCCTTATGCTCCCTAAACCCACTTGCCCCATTTTTCAAGGCACAACTTCACTGCTGCCTTGTCAGGAAACCTTTCCTGATTCTTAAAACAGAAAGGGGTTTTCCATTGCACCAACACCTTCAATATAGTTTAAGGCCTCCAGAAGAGGATATAAATCAAGGAGTCAAAGATGTCTTCTTGACGACACATTTCTAATCACAAAGGTATTACTATCCCAGCATTTTGGCTACAGGCTCAAACATATGTGCACACACATGGCAGGAAAATCAGGGAGAAAGAGATTGTAGAAAAATAAATTTTTGTAAGATAAAAGTCTTAAATAAACTACTCCATGGGCTATGGGTTTCAAAGGTTTAGCAAAGGCCTTTTGAGCAATAATTATTTAACCATTGTTTCGAGTATTCGAACTACTCTTTACCCTAGCATGCTCTGCTCTAGAGGTTGAGTAGAACGAAGCTGAGTTTTGGGTTCCCAATACCGGACTCTAAATTCCACGTTTCCAGCTTCCTCATTATCCCTGGACCTGACACACACGGAGCATTGAGATGCAAGGAGCTGATGGAAAGCGACTTGTAAAGAGGCTCTGTATTTGAGCAGAGGTGTTTCACTGCACAGAAAACAGATTGTGGTCTCGACTGTATTCTGATGGAGCAATGACCAAAACTGTAGGTGGGCTAGAAAGCTGGTAAGTTATCTGCAAGGCAAGAGTCAACTCTCAGTGACCAGTGACCGTGCAGCCTAACTTGACCGTAGGAGAGGGAGGTCGGGAAGCTCAGTTCTCAGGGCACTCATTTAAGTCATTTAGAACACAAAGACTAATTAATTAATTCTTGAATATTGAAGCAAAACTGAAGGTTAGGTTTTGGGTGGTGGTTAATTCTGTAAACCTGCTTTTTTAGACATGGGTAAATAGATGTGAACTACAAAAGAATCAGAAAAAGAAAGATCAGAAAATGCCCCCAAAATATCTTTTAAAGCTAGACATAAATGTCTCACTGTAGATTATCTTAGCATAACATTGAAAAACACAGCCTACTGAATTCTCAAAATATCTGCCTCTAAAATAGAACTTCATTTTTTTTCTAATCAAGCTGGTGATTTGCAATGTTCTCATTAATCTATACTTGGTGACCTTTCTGAATTTCCACTTTCCTCTGGATAAGGTTGCCCTCAGTGTGTCTGCTACTAAGAACAACAAAGGATGATTATAATGCGCCAGATAACTCTGAGAAAAATACCTCCTTCCAAGATTCTCTATTTTGACCTTGCTATTTTTCCTCAGCAGAGCACACGGGCAGAATTATCAGAAGAGGAAGGCCTAAGTGTTTGAAAACAATAAAAAAGGAATCCATCTTTCCTTGCTATTGAGGCCATATCAAGCAATATTTTCAAAGTGACATCTACTATGTAACAGGGATTTTAGAGAAAAAATACTTTGCAAAAAAAAAAAATTCTGAGGTTTTCATACCAGTTTGCAAAATTCAAAGTGAGCATTGCAGGTCTTCCTATCAATCCTTAAAAGTTATTATTAACAGATTCTTTAATTTATTACAAAATCATGTTATACAGATTATTGAACCAGTCAATTTGGGTATAATTCTCACCAGTTTCCTGAAGGCTAAAGTCACAGATCTTAGAGGACCTCCAAGATAGCCCAGCTTCTCCTTTTTATTATTGAGATAGATGGGTAAGTTGCTTAGGTAGAAAAGTTGATAGATAAGTAATAGTAAACCTCCCTAGTTTCAAAATGCATTAGAAGCTTTGAGGCAGATCAACTCCTTCCATACTGGCAATTATTACCAGGTATTAACCCAGAGTTTTTACAAATGATGGGAATGCCTTTTAGGTAGACTTCCCTTGAGTCTAACGTATAACAACTTCTGGCATTTATAATACATACCTGTCCCGCAAAGTCAAATGAGTTCTTCATCACCCATTTAAACTCTAAACCAGCACTGTGTAATAGAACTTTTTGCCATGATGGGAATCTTCTATATCTATGTTGTCCAATTAGATAGCTCCTAGCCACATGTTGCTATTTAAATTTAAATTAATTAAAAGTAAATAAATTTTAAAATTCAGTTCCTCAGTTGCATTAGTCACATTTCCAATGCTCAATAGCTACATATGCCTAATGGCTAGTGTATTGGACAGTAAAGGTACAGAATATTTTCTTCATCATAGAAAGTTCTATTGTGCAGCTTTGGTCTAAGCCATCAGAGGCACTTCTAAAAAATCTTCAAAAGCAGAGGTGCTCCCATCCAAGTACTAACCAGGCCCGACCCTGCTTAGCTTCTGAGATCAGACGAGATCGGGCGCGTTCAGGGTGGTATGGCCGTAGACAAAAAATGTTCTCACATAGTAACGAGAAAGTCTCTTGAATGTTATCGCAATCAGGTTGATGAAAATATCTCTGATTGTATCTGAAGCCGGCACACTGTACCCCATGATTGAATTATTGTACACAGTGATGATTCAATAAAAAAAAAAAAAAGAAAAGAAACAGAAACCTGAAAACCTTAAAAAAAAAAAAAAAAAAAAGCAGAGGTGCTATGATCGCTTATCATAAATGATTTTAAATTGTCTTTGTTACAAACGCTTTTACATATTAAAATTTTTTCTCTATCATATACACACAAACATATACTCACACAGACATGCATGCATGTTCATTCTAACTTCTAATAATAAAATATTTGAAAATAATTTTTTATTTCACTAAGAGATTTCTCATCATAATATTATTTTATCCCCACAAGAACCTTAAACAAGATTAGGTATGGTTAGGATGATATGATCTGCAGACTTGTTTTGTTTTATTTTGTTCTGTTTGGACACAGGGTCTCATTCTGTTGCCTGGGCTACAGTGGAGTGGCATCATCACAGCTCACGGCAGCCTCAAACTCATGAATTCAAGAAGTCCTCCTGCCTCAGTCCCCTGAATAGCTGGGATTACAGGTATGTGTCATCAGGGTTGGCTAATTTTTGATGTTTTATATAGACAGGGTCTAGCTGTATTGCCAGCCTGGTTGCCCTCAGTGAGGTTAGTTCCTAACCTCAAGGGATCCTCTTTGCCTTGACCTCCCAAAGTGCTAAGATTATAGGAATGAGCCACTGCACCTGACTCCGAATAGATTTTATTATCACATTTCACAACTGAGAAAACTGAACTCCACAAAGGTTAAGTAACTTATTCAGAGTTAGAACCAGAAGTTGGATGGGAGTTAAGATTTAAGCAAATACAGCCACGCCTGTGGCTCAGTGAGTAGGGCGCCGGCCCCGTATACTGAGGATAGTGGGTTCAAATCCGGTCCCGGCCAAACTGCAACAAAAAAAAATAGCCAGGCATTGTGGTGGGTGCCTGTGGTCCCAGCTACTCAGGAGGCTGAGGCAAGAGAATCGCCTAAGCCCAAGAGCTGGAGGTTGCTATGAGCTGTGACACCACAGCACTCTACTGAGGGCGACAAAGTGAGACTCTGTCTCAAAGGAAAAAAAAAAAAGATTTAAGCAAATATTCTATAAGTGTGGTAATAAAGAAAAGATTTAAGGAAAGTTTTTCTATTTCTAAATACAAATTTTAGTTTAACCAGTCACAAATTTATATCATTCATTCATTTACCACAATGTATTAAGTATCCGCCATAACCCAGCTACTGTGTAGGTCCTTGTATACCAAGATAAATAAGACATGCTCCCACTATCAAGTAGTTCACAGTCTGGTAGACAAGACAGAGAAGTCAAACTGGCAATTACAATCTGCTGTGACACAGGCCAGAACAGAGAAAGTGAGAGATCCTGCTGGAACACACCAGGGGGCACCTCGCAAGGTATTAAGAGAGGAAGCCAGGGAAAATCAAGAAGCTTCCCTGAAGAAACCACTGCTCTACTGACAGCAGAAGGAAGGGCACATGTGAGCTTGCTGAAGATGAAGTTGCAGAGTGTTCTAGCAAAGAAAACACCACATGCCAGGGTTTAAGGGCAGCAGTGAGCTTCTCAGCACCTTCACAGAATTCATATTACAAGTCCAGATTTTCTCACATACTTGGATTTAATTTCTCTCCTTCATCTCGTTTTTCTCTTTTATTTCCAGCTGTATTTAATCCACAGGGCAGAGGATTTTTGTTTTTGTTTTTGTCTTTTAATTCCTTCGACATGCAATGGAGTTTTCTCTATCTCCACTGTCTCTAAATTGCCCAAATTATGATCTCTATTGCCTCTGCGGCCTTCATTCTTTTTAATGCCTGAGTTCTTAATGTTGACATAGATTTTTGGCCCTTTATTCCCCATAATCTTTGCCAACTGACCCAAAAAGCCTTCCCTAGCACATACACACACAAATACTTATGCACGTGCGTGATCCATCTCCCGAGAGAGGACACAGCAGGGTGCTTCAGCATGTTCTATGTGTTACTAATTCCTACCATCAGCAAATTAGCAAACGTTTAATGAGTGCCCACCATGTTCCAGGCCCTATGCAAGGCACAAAAGACAGTCCCAGCTCTTTTGAAGTATACATTCTAATTGAGGAACATACAATAAAGAAGGAAATACATCTGCCAGTGGGTGAAGTTTATTTACACATATCTATGCACATAAATGACATTATACCATACATACATACGATTCTGTAACTTGCTTCTTTTCACTCTACTGTATGTTAGGGGTGTCTTTCCTTGCCAATACATATTGATCTATGTGATCCTTTTTAACCACCGAGGATACCACGAGCCACATGCAGAAGCAGCCTTACCCTTCCTCTACCACGGCCCCCTTTCTGACAGAAGGCTCGAGCTCCAGCTTCCACACTACACACTGTTGCTTGGCTCCACTTTGAACTCAGGTGACATCTTGAGCCACTTCTAGTGCACATAACTGTCTCTCTCCTTTTTAAGCTTTTGATTGTCCCTGGGGAATGCACTTGGCAGCAGGCAATACACCCCCAACCTTGATCCATAGTCCATAACATTCAGCCACAACCTGGAGGACCCTAATAGCTGAAATTATCTTCTACCCACATATCAAGTCCAATCAGTGAACTCAAGTTGTCTAGTCTGAGCTCCAGGTCTGATTCTCTCTCCCCAGATACTTTTTTTTAGTTATTATTTATAAGGAAACTTGTTGAAATGTTATGCATGTCTACCAAAAGCCCCTAAGAATATATTGCAGGTATACAATGAGGAAGAAAGGTAAATAAATGTAAAGTAGACAAATAGGTAAATACTATGCAGTTACAAATATCATGCTTACAAAATCAATTGTGTTAATATTCAGATTTTTGTTCTTTTTAATTTTCTGTATTGCAGTAATTTCTCCTTTTAGTGATCACATGATTTTGTAGCAACTTCCTGAGAGAACCAAGGTCTGTTTCTCCACCCTTTAAATCTGGGATTGGTCATGTGAGAAACTTTTAGAAACAAAATGCAATTTTCCCTATGAGTTATGTGTTAATGTAAAACCCACAAATAATTTTCCTAAGTGATCAATAATTAGGGTTCATAACCTAGCACCTTCCCCAGACTGAGTTTCATATGACACATAATCCAGAAGGCAAACATTTACTTTGCAGTCAGATTGAGCAGAGTTCTCATTGAAGGTTCCAGCAGCTCCCAGCTCCATGACCTCAGACAGGTTCCTCAGTGGTCATTCTCCCACAGGCACTCTACCTACTCCAAACCCCTGGCTCCTGAACATGCCATTCTTCCTCTCACCCATGTTACATATTCCTAGTCCATGTATCTGAAATGATAACACAAAAACTACCACTTATTGTTCACCTACTATGTGCCAATTCCTATGTCAAACACTTTATTCACATTATTTCACTGAGAAAAACTCTTGAGATGACAGACTGGTTTTGCCACCTAAGAATGCTATGTTATAACATTAACTAATTTCAAGTGTGTACTCCAACAACTTTTAGTAAATATGAGCAACCATCACTATAATCCAATTTTATACCATTTCTATCACTCCAATTAAAGATCTGTCTGTCCATTTGCAGTCATTCCCTGCTCCCAAACACAGCGCCAAGCAGTGACTAATGTATTTTCCATGTCTATAGATTTTTCTTTTCTGGAAATCTCACATAAATGGAATCATAAAATACGTGATATCTAAATGTGTGCCTTCTTTGATTTAGTATAAGGTCTTTGAGGTTCACCCACACTGGAGAAAGTATCACAACTCCATTCTTTATTACTGCAAGTAGGATTCCATTCTATGGATATACTACATTTTGTTTATCTTTTCTGTGGTTGACGGACATTTAAATTGTTTTCATATTTTGGCTATTGTGATTAATGCTGCATATTTCTCTTCTTAAGGACATTCGATACGTTGAATTATTGTTCCCAATTCTGCATTCTCCTATAAGATAATAAGATATATTTCTATGCCCTTTTTCAGGTAACCTTGCAGTGCCTCCCACTGTGGGTAGAGTATACTCTTTGCCACAGTAATGTTGGGCTTGGCCATGTGAGCTGTTTAACCAATTGGTAGGACAGGTCCAAGATGAGGTCTTAAATGGCATGGCAAGTTTCCCCTTATTCCTCCTGAACTTCTGTCCTCTGCTATGAGAAACAATTTGCCAACTGGCTGCTGGTTCCTAAGTGAGGAGACATGTGGAAAATACCTGAATCCAATCCCAGCCTCTGAAACTAAAGTCAGCCAATCTTAGCTGATCCCAGCATCAGCACTGACCTCACCAATTATAGACCTATGAGTGAGAAAATTATGTTAATTACCACTGACTTTCAGGAATGGTTTGTTAGACAGCATAACTATTGCAATAGCTGACTAACATATCTAACTCCCCTCCTACTCCCCAATCCCCATTACTTACAGTTACCTATTCCTATACCATATACTACATACACACACACACACACACACATACATACACACACACACACACACACACACACACACACACATGGTGGCCATAAAATTCATGTGTAATTTAAGATAGTTTAACATAGTAAATTACATGTGAATTTTATGTCCATCCTGTATATGATTATGATCTATGAGAGGACTTCACACTGACTACTAAATAACCCTTTACTTTCACCTATATGGTCATTTTCATGAAAAACCCAAAATTTTCAAGGAACTGGCTTTTATGTTGGGATTCTTTGTACATGGTAAGTGCTCAGAGAGGTTTCTTTAATTGCTTTTTGGTATATACAGCTTTTTCCTGGAACTAACAAATTATATCTCCTGTGAATGGTGAGCATTGTCGGCCGGTACCTGTGGCTCAATGGGCTAAGGCGCCAGCCACGTACACCTGAGCTAGTGGGTTCGAATCCAGCCCGGGCCCGCCAAACAACAATGACGGCTGCAACCAAAGTGGCCGGGCGTTGTGGCAGGCTCCTGTAGTCCCAGCTACTTGGGAGGCGGAGGCAAGAGACTCACTCGAGCCCAGGAATTGGAGGTTGCTGTGAGCTGTGATGCCATAGCACTCTATCCAGGGTGATAGCTTGTGGCTCTGTCTCAAAAAAAAAAAAAAAAAATACTGAGCATTGTCAGTATCTCATGAACAAAATACTCATTTTTATATTTTCCTTTCTATCTTCTATTTTCCAGTCTACTCTCCTTTATAATTTTAATGACCTTTTTTATATTTGTTCTCCCCGGATCCTCACAACAACTCAATTTCATTCCCATTTCATAGATCACAATGAGAGAATAAGTGATCTTATCATATACAAGGTCACACAGCTAGGAAGAAGTAGAACTAAATAAGATTCAATAGACCTAGGAGACTGATCACACATCAGGTGCCTCCGACCTTTTTTCTTTAAACCTGAATCTTTATTTTGCATGTCTTTTGTCTTTTCTGCTCTCAAGGCAGTACTTCCATCATTGGGATCATAAACTTCTACCCTTCCCATTTCCCTTCTAATAAACTGATTTTTTCCCCACATTATTGGGCAGCCAGCTTTCTGAATCATCTGCTGCCTGCCAATCAGATATTGAATGTTGACATGTTTTCCAAAACCTGATGCTAGTTCTGTCTTTTATTTCTAGATGATTTTAGTATGAAATATTCTGTACAACTTCTCTGCTTGACCAAATTATTGTGTTTCCTGGGGCCTCTATAAAGACTTTTTATAACCTCCTTTTGAAAGACTAACACTCGTAACATTCTGCATCCTTTTGTATGAATTATTTCAACAACAGCAAAATACCCCTTCACTATGTATATTCTGTCTTTGGGTTACTTGTTTGAGAATCCAAACGGATTACACTCTTAAAATAAGTTTAAATTGACAAAACTGAGTCAATAGGGAGAGAATAATGAAGTAACTTTTTCCTTCCACTTAGAGCCCTCTTCAGAATGAATTGAAATTATGTGTTGTGTGTTGAGTCAAAGAAGCCAGGAAGATGGGAAAAGATAAGAAGCCCATTCTGAACATTGCAAAAGCTATATTAACACAGTAGAAAAAATAGAAGAGGTGAATGGTTGATCTGATACTTTTAAGGCAAGCATAATTATTAATTTTCAGTAACTTCAGTTTTTGTTCATCTATCCATTTGACATAAATTTATTGATATCTTACTATGAATTAGCAATTAGCAAAGAATAAAGATGCAAATATAATGAAGACAGTGTGGTTTCTTGAGTCTAAAGTCTGAAATGGAGGATAAGAAGAGGCTTCATATCTATTAGAGAATACAATAGGTACTGGAAATTTTTAACTTAATCTCTCATTTAAACCTGATAGCTCATATTTTAATAGATAACAAAAGTGTAGAAGTAAATTACTTAGGAATACATTGAATGAAGTAGCAATAAACCCAATCAACATATTTAGAAATTTATTTTTCTCACTTAAGAAGAAGATAGGTGAATTGCTGAACAATATTGGGATCTGCATTTCTTTGATCCTTTTGGCCTTCCTTTTCTTCTACAACAGCGGTTCTCAACCTGTGGGTTGTGACCCCTTTGGGAATCAAACGACCCTTTCACAGGGGTCACCTAATATCAGATATTTACATTATGATTCATAATAGTATCAAAATTACAGTTATGAAATAGCAACGAAAATCATTTTATGGTTGGGGGTCACCACAACATGAAGAATTATATTAAAAGGTCATGGCATTAGGAAGATTAAGAACCACTGTTCTACAAGGAGGAAAGACCTCATGGTCATAAGATGCCTGCTGCAGTACCAAATATCACATCCACATTACATACAGGAATAAGGTGACAAGGAGAATAATACAAGTGGTACTAGTACTGCTCCTTTTAATAGCAGAGAAGAAGAAGATTTAACACCATAATACTTTATACACATTATCTTATTTAATTAGATGTCTTCTCTTTGAAACACTTCTTTTTTTTTTTTTTGCATATAACCTCCTGTATATTTTATTTATTTTTTTTTTATTGAGTCATAGCTGTGTACAATAATTCAGTCAAGGAGTACAGTGTGTGGGCTTCACATACAATTGGAGATATTTTTATCAACCTGATTAATATAACATTCATGATATTTTCTCATTTAC
>CAUYRH010103028.1:0-38826 GCA_963574655.1 Perodicticus potto | reverse complement strand
CCACCCGTCCGTGATAAGACAGAATTGATTTACAGAAAAGAATACAGAAAACACCGAAGCTCCTGGTAGTGGGAGAGATTTCAAGTAGGGAGAGAGAAGCTCTCTCCGTTCCTCTCCCGGTCTTTCCCTGTCTCCTCCTCTAGGCCTCTAGCCTCAGGGTATATATAGGTGTATGGGTTCAAATGCTGATTTGAGGTTGACATAAACGATTGAGGCTGAGACTACAAGGCAGATAGGAGACCCAGGCTTGGCACCTGTGGCTTAACGGGCTAAGGTGCCAGGCCCTGAGCTGGCGAGTTCGAATCCAGCCTGGGCCCGCCAAACAACAATGACGGCTGCAACCAAAAAATGGCCGGGCATTGTGGTGGGCGCCTGTAGTCCCAGCTACTTGGAAGGCGGAGGCAGGAGACTCGCTTGAGCCCAGGAATTGGAGGTTGCTGTGAGCTGTGATGCCATGGCACTCTATCCAAGGTGACAGCTTGAGGTTCTGTCTCAAAAAAAAAAAAAAAAGAGAGACCCAGCAGTTGCCAGCTTACCGTTGCTTTTACGATCAGACCTGCCCCCAAGCTATGGTGTGGATGCCATAGCTTCCATGCACTATTTGCTTGTCATTTTTATATCTGCCCCTGCTGGGCTGAGATATACTCTGGGCTGGCATGGAGCAGCCATGCTGCATAGGGGTTAGAACACAGCCTTGTGCGTCCAAGTGACCTGGGTTTGAATCCCAGGGCTTCCACTGTTTGGCTGGTTGGTCAAGTTTTTTAACATTTCTCTGCCCCAGTTTCCTCATCTCTAGAGTGAGGACGTAGCAATGTCTGTGTGGTTGTGAGTTAATAAACATGGAGTCCTTAGCTGGCATCTGGCCTGTAGTCAGTGTGGCACATCATTTGGTCCCTTTCTGTTTCGTTGTGATCTCACTGTTTCAGAAAAATCTAGTGTCTGGCCAGGTAAGGACGATGGCTCATACCTGTAATCCCAACACTTTGGGAGGCCCAGGTGGGAGGATCGCTGGAAGCCAGGAGTTTGAGATCAGCCGGAGAAATATAGCTAGACCTTGTCTCTACAGATTTAAAAAGAAAATTTAAAAATGAGAGAGAAATCTTGTGTCTTCTGAGACACAATGTCACAGGATCCTGGTTGTTGGCTGGCTGATCCCTGGTGTGAGGCTGGCTTCTGTTACGAGTGCAGTATAAACACTCAGGCCCTTGTTATTTACGCTATACATTTCATTTTGAAAAACTGGTGTAGAATTTTTCAACATGCACAAAAGTAAAGAGAAGACAGAAATAAATGAGTGTCCTTGCACCAGTCACCCAGATGCAGCAGCCAGTTGCCTTTCTCGCCTTCCTTTTGAAGTGTTAACGTTGCTGTTGGCATAGTAGAGTCTTTTTAACCTGGGCCTTCCTCAAGCCTTTTGTTGGTTCTGCTGTTGGTATAGCCCAGCTTGCCCTGAGGCGCCTGCAGCCCGCTGTAGTCAGCTGGCCCAGGCACTACTAAGGCTGTGCCTCCTAGTTCTGACCGATTAGTGGAGGTGGCTCCAGGCGGGGTCGTTCACACTCCCCTGTAGAGGCCTCAGGCAAATGGGTCCTGTCGGAGCCCTTTGTTGAAATCCCTTTTGACCTTGGTATGACAGGTGACCACTCCTGCCCATTTTCAGAAGAGGCTGTACCTTTTTCAGGCGTCTTAAGCTCAACCTCAAATCCTGAGATTGTACACATAACATAGGGGCATATTGGAACTTGTATGAGCCTGGCGCATGTCTGATGGAGGGAGCAAACATGTGTTCCTACCCTCCAATGTGTTAAAACCCACAGATGCTAAAGATGTTTAGAAACAGCCATCCGTCTTGTTCTTGAAGGAAGGGGGAATCATCCTCCTTTTATATTAGTGGCATACCTGTCTGTACTTTGTGTTAACTTTTATTTTTATTTACTGATTGAGTATTCGTATAGTGCCTCTGATGGGCCAGGCAATGTTCTGAGTGCTTTACAAACATCACCTGATTTAATCATGCCAGCCACTGTATGAGGGAGGTATTTTCCCCCATGCTACAGAGGAGGAAACTGAGGCACAGCCTTGCACAGTGGGTGAGTGGAGGAATCTGGGTCCCACACCAATCGAAAGTGCTTTTTAGCACCATTATGAGCTCGTGGCCACTGGGATTCAGCCTATTTAAAAATTAACCCGATAATTATTCTTTTTTGAGGTGCTCATTGTCAGGCTGGGGCCTCTGAGGTCCTCCTGGGGTATTCCAGGCAGGTAGATGTTAGCTGTTTGTTCATGCAATTCTCTCCCTGTCTACACCCTCTGAGACACCCCTGGGCCAGGGTGTTTGGGGCTAGGAGAGTTGGGTGCTGGGCTGATGTGGAGTCTGGCTGAGGGAAGCATTCAAATTGTACACCTTTCTTTGCTTCTCCCCAGAGTGCGTGCGTCTCCTGAGACAGGCTGTCTTGGCAAGGGGTCAGTGACTGTGAGTGGCTGATGGGAGGCCTTAAGAACAGAAAGGAGGGGGACGGAGGTCAGGGCCCGGCCGCGCGGACTCGGTTGTGAGCCCGTGGGATTCGCAGGGAAACCTTTACAGACACACGGTCGCCCTGCTTTCTCCCTTGATACAAACAAGGAAACTGAGGCGGAGCACCTGCTCCGGGACTAGCTTTTTTCTCCACCATCACCATTTGTTTCCCTATGAGCAGGACTGAGATGGGAGAGCAAGACTTCAGAGGGTTTTGAGTTGGTTGGAATAGGGAGCCAGTGAAGTCTGCAGAGCAGGGGAGGGGTCCAGGCTGGGGTGTGAGCCAGGGAGCTGGTGTGGCAAAGCGTGGCCCATCTCAGGTGGTAGCCTGGCTAAACCAGGAACCTGGGCAGGCCAGCTGCCCTGGTTTTAAGCAGGAGAGACATTTAGGAGGGGCTGAGCAACCCGAGGGCCTGCTGTCTGCTTGTGGGTGGAACAGCCTGGCTGTGTGGGATGGGACAGCCTTGGTCTCAGGTTGAAGACGCCCTTTGCACCTGTCCGATTTGCATTCTGGGCAATGATGAGGACAGAGCTGAGGTCGCAGGGAGACGCTGGGCCTGTGTTTTGAACAGGGGCCAGGGATGGATGTTGGAATAGGCAGCCGGCTCAGGTCCAGTCCATGTTGGCCTCAGATCAATGAAAGCTGTCATGGGGCCAGCGTGTTGCTGCCACTGCCGCCCGGGGGCTGCTGGGCTGGGTGGGGCCTCCGGAGGCCGCTGTCCCCAAGTCACTAGCTCTGAGAACATTATCAGCATGTCGTGGGCCCACCAGGGTGGGTCCTACTCCACTGCATGCCCTCCCCACCCTGTGATTCATAGTCACACTTGTCTCTGCTTGGAGTCTCAGCCAGGGCGGTTTTCTTGAAGCACAGAGAAAATACAGAGCCTAGGGAAGGAGAGCTGGCCATTTACTTTTTTGTCTGTTGTTTTGCGTGTTCTAGGCACTGTGCCAGGTCTGCAGGGCATTCGGTAATGAAGAAGAGATGTGTGGACCCCGTCTTCAGCACGTTTAGCTCAGTGGGGAGACAGTGATTCATGAGGAGTAGGAGTCCAGAGTGCCTGGGGCTGCAGTGGGGACGCAAAGTTGGGGACTGTGCTGAGCCTGGGGCTCCCGGAACAACTTCTCTGAGGGGAGCATCAAAGCTGAGACTGCGAGAGTGAATTAGGAGGTAGCTATGAGGAAGGAATGGGGGGGCATCCTGGGTGGAGGACAGTGATGGGGGACAGGTGGGGCTTTGGCCATAGGGGAGCGGGGAGGGAAAGGAGGTGGGGCTGGGCAGGGTCAGGTGTAGCTGGGGCATCCCCTGCCCCATATTCCCAGGATGGCTGCAGCCACTCCCGTCATCCAGCATTAACACTGCTCCCTTTCACTCCCCAAAGTGTTCTGATTTAGGCAGTAAAATTAGATGGGCACCCCAGATATCAGTAGACATCTTTATTTCACAGATTTGGAAACCAAGGTTCATGGAGGCTTGGGTTAGTTGTGTGAGGCCTTGGGTTGAGAATGTCGAGCCTGCCTCACTTGGACGCCTGGGCTTTCCCTTCACCCATGCTGCCTTCCATGGTGAAGGGAAACCTGAATACTTTCTGAGCCATGGACTCTGCCCAGCACCGTGCTGGGGGTGGGCAGGGCGAGAGGAGAGAGTAAGCGGGGTGCATTCAGAGGCCCCTGACAGAAAGTAACCTCAAACTGGCCTAAGCAAAAAGGCGAGAGTGTTTCATGCCATTGAAAAGTCTAGAGGAGGTGCGAGCTTCAGGCATGGTTTGATTCAGGGGCTCAAATGATGTTGCCAGGACCCATTTCTCTTGCTTCACTTCTTGGCTCTGTTTTCCTCTGAGTAGGATATTTTCTTAGCCAGGATTTCTCTGTAAGGAGGTAAAGTGTTCTCGCAATGTCAGATTCCCATTCTCACGTGTCACCAATTGTCAGCAGAAAGAGAGCAGATGTCCTGAGATGGCATCTCTTTGGCCCAGCTTGAGGAAGCGTCCAGCCCTGTCCAACACCTGTGGCTGGGGCAGCCCAGAGTTCTTGTTGGTCAGGCCTGGTTCATGTGCCCTCTTTAATGGTTAGAGAGAAGCCAGCCTTGCCTGCACCATGGGCATGAGAGTAGTGGAGGGGTAGTGTTTACAGATGAAATGTGGGATGCCCAGTTAAATCGGAATTTCAGATAAATAATGCTTAGTTGTAAGTCTATCCCAGATACTACAGGGGACATACTTATGCCAAACAATTATTTGTTGTTTATCTGTGGTTCAGATTTAATTGTCTTGTGGTTTTGCTTGTGAAGTCTAAAAAGCCACCAGGGAAAATCTAAATGTTACCAGAAGGAAAAGGAAGGGATGCTGGGGCTGGGGGTGGGGAGGGGCCTCCACATCACAGGTGCCCACTGCAGGAGCAGGATGGGGCGAGGAGCTTTTCTTCAGCCTTGTATTCCTCCCAGAGTTCTAGTCTGTGAAGTCTGCCCTAAATGTGAGGATGTTTGGTGGGATGTTCCTAGGAATGAGATGCTCAGAATGGGCTTCTTGCACTTGAGTTTGGCATCATAAGGGTTCCTGAAAAGGGGATGGGAGAGAATATCTGTTCCCATCTCCGTGTCAGTGAGGCCTGAGCCTTGGCATTAGGGCTACTGGTGCCTCAGCCAGCTGGACTGGCTGAGGTGTGACCTTTGCCTTCCTGGGCTGGACTAGTGTCCCATCTAGTTTGGGACTAACCAGCTTGCTATCTGTCAGTCTGTCTATTCCCTGGGAATTCACCAAATGGGTCAAGGATTCCTCCAACTACTCAGGTGGTTCAGTGGAAGCAGAGCCTGAGGCGAGGATCGTGTGCAAGTGATTCATTAAGAACATTCTCCCAGGGCAGACCAGTGAGGGAGGAGGAAGCTAAACAAAGGTGCCATTTCTTGCAAAGTCTGGGCTTCAGTCTGGGGTTCTGGGGTATAAATTATGCCTCTGAGTTTGTGCTGGCTGGAGGTATGGGGCCTTCAGTCTCCTGCACCAGGCTCAGGACCACCTGTGGTGGAAGTACTGTGGTTCTCTGAACATGTGGACACAGCCCCAGGGCAGGCCTCTGAAGAAGCCTGGCAGGGAGCTGCTGGGAAAGCAGGCACTGGAAGGTGGGGATGGAGCACACGCACAGAGAGGCTCTGCCCTGTGTGTAGTGCACTGGGGAGGAGGTTAAGGGGGCTGGAGACCAGACTAGGGAAACACCACATCCTGCAAGCACCTCCTTGAGGTCCTAACGCAAGTGGTCTGTGAGAAATCGGGTCTCTTCTTCTTGAGAAGCCCCGTGGATCTTTGTTTATGTAACGTTCCCCAGAGACACAGTCTGAGCTGCCTGGACTGCAGAGCCCCACTAGGAAACCGCATCTTAGGAGCGGGCCTTGTTGGCTTGGACGAACTTCGTTCTGGGCTGTCGGTGGACTCGGGGCATCTGGTCCTCTGTTTCTGTTCCCAGAGGGGACTGATATTTTGCTGGCCCCTCTGCCGCCTGCTTTGGGTCTTCTGGATTCTGATCATGGCACTGCCGCTCTTTGGCTTTGTGGCCCTGGGCAAGTCCTGCCCCCTTTTGAGGCCTCAGTTTCCCCATTTGCAAATGGACTCATGAGCCCCCTGATGTTCAATATGTGGTTTTCTTTGTGTGGTGTTTTCCTGGGGGGACAGTCTCAGAGGGGTTTGGCCCTTCTTGCAGGTCAGAAGCTCTGGACAAGAGCTCTAGCCTGGCCTGACACAAGAGGTCAGGGCCAACCTGTGGGCCTCGGACTGCAGGGGCCTCTCTTGTGTATACCCAGGAGCTCACCCGGCGGTGCCTCCCTAGAGCCTGGGCCTTCCTGGCAGGAGGACTGGGTCCCTCCCCACTGTCCTGCTTTCTTGCCTCCCATATGACCGTCACCCGCCCCATCTGTAAAAGGGGTGATAGGTCACTTGGGGACCTCTTAGAGGTGTTGAGTGAGGTATAGGAGTGATGGACAGAGTCACTCCGTGTATACATCTTACCCCCAGCCCACGCTGACCACATAGCTTACCCTCCCACCCCCCACCCCCGGCTTCCCGTGGGCCTACTCTGTAGCTACCTTCCGGAGCCCCACTACGTCCTGCTTTGCGATCCTTGGTTCCCTGAGAAGGAGAAACCGTAGAATTTAGCATGTGCTAGTTGGGGTGGGAAGGAGAGAGCCACTACCCACTCTCCTCGGGCCCCAGTGGCAGCCCGGTTTGACATGCTCAGCTGGTGTCATGCCATTTCTGGCTTTATCAAAGCCCTGTTTGCACACAGAAAAGGGTCTCACAGCCCCCCAGCTTTCTGTGCTCATAGCTGAGAATAGTGAGAAGCTGTCGGACTTCTGCCAGTGGCCTCTTTGTGGACTGTACATGCCGTGTGGCTGTTGGGGGAGAGAGATGGGGTCTGGGTGCCCACAGGCCTGTGGCCATTGCCTTCCTCCCCACCCCAGCCGGATCAGAAGACAGATGGGAAAGACGCAGGACTCACCGCCACTGGGGCCCAGACCGTCCTAGAACCAACTTGAGTCTCTCTTCTGTTAGTTTGAGTGTGTTTTCTTTCTTTCTTTTTTCTCTTTTTCAGATAGAATCTCAGTCTGTTACCCAGGCTAGAGTGCCATGGCATCACAGCTCACAGCAACCTCAAACTCCTGAGCTCAAGTGATCCTCTCACCTCAGCTTCTGAGAGTAGCTGGGACTATAGGCGCCTGCCACAACACCCAGCTAGTTTTAGAAATGGCATCTTGCTCTAGCTCAGGCTGTTCGCAAACTCCTGAGCTCAGACAATCCACCTGCCTTGGCCTTCTAGAGTGCTGGAATTACAGACATGAGCCACCGCGCCTGGCCTTGCGTGTGTTTTCTTGAGAATGCTTTTCAGGTGGTGCCTGTAGCTCAAGCAGCTAAGGTGCCAGCCACATACACCAGAGCTGGCGGGTTCGAATCTGACCTGGGCCTGCCAAACAATGACAACTACAACCAAAAAATAGCCGGGCGTTGTGGTGGGCGCCTGTAGTTCCAGCTACTCGAGAGGCTGAGGCAAGAGAATCGCTTAAACTCAGGAGTTTGAGGTTGCTGTGAGCTGTGTGACGCCACGGCACTCTACCCAGGGCGATAGCTTAAGGCTCTGTCTCAAAAATAATTAAAAAAGTAAGAAGGTGGTGCCTGTAGCTCAAGCGAATGCTTTCCAGTCATTTCTAATGGAAGTAGAAGTGATCATGTCTGTTTGTGGCACACATTTGGATGGTCTTGAATCCGGCACCAGCCACTAACTCTGGGAACATTTTGGTGCCTGTCTCTCCAGACGTGAACCTCTGATGACAATGTGTGGAAGTGCATGTGGATAATTTTAGTGGCTGTAATTGCATTCTCTTTATTCGTTGGCATCTGCTTTTTTCTTTCAAGAAAATGCGGGAACTGTTTTTCTGAGTCAGTAAATATAGAGCTGTATTTGGTCATTGGCTACTTGCTCACCCGGTGCCTCCTCCGTCGGCCATTGATTGACACATGGTGTGTTCAATGGTCTTTAAGTCCCCAGGGAAGAGTAAAGCGCAGTGTAGGGGGAGGCTGCGATTTTAAACTGAGTGGTTTGGGAGACAAAGTGAGGGTAAGCTCAAACCTGCAGGAGGGAGAGGAAGGGGAAGCTATCTGGAGAGAGAGCCTCCCCAGCAGAGGGAACTACAAAGGCGAAGGCCCCAGGTGGGTCCCTGTGTGCCTAGGACTGTGACTCCCTGAGTCCCAGATGAGGTCTGGGAGGTCATGGGCAGACGGATTGGATGGGTTTTGTTGGGCATTGGTAGGATTTTGGAAAATTGGGCAGTGGTGGGGGCAAGGGCAGAGAATAGAAAACGATTGCCATTGAAAAGGACAGTGGCCTGCGATGCACAGTGGATGTGGAGGAGGTGGGAAGATTGGTATCGATGCGCTTTGAAGGTGGAACCCACAGGGTATACTGATGGATTGAAGGGAGGGTGGAAAGAGAAGCTCGGGATGCCTCCAGGTGTCTGGCCAGGGACAAGGAGCTGCCCTGTTTGAACCAGGGAAGACGGGTTTGGGGGGTGTCAGAAGTCTCCTTGGAGGATATGAAGTTTGAGGTGCTTGTTGAATAGCTTGGTGATATCGAGCAGGCAGTTGAACCACATCGTTCATTTTAAGAGAACAGCCACTTTGGAAAAAGCTAATACTTTAGTATGAAAGCATTGCATGCGCTTGGTTGAAAAAGAAAGAGAGAAAAGGAAAAGAGGGAGAGAGGAGAAGTATCATACAGTGACGTCAGCCGAGAAAGCTGGGCAGCTGTAGGAGGCAGTGCCCAGTGCCCACTTCTGAAGAGTAGAGTGTCCTTCCAGAAACATTCTGGAAAACATGCCTTTTTGTTGACTAATATAACCAATTCAGACTCTAGACCAGTGTTCTTCAACCTTTTTTTCCTCATGGCACACTTGAACCTATAGTTAAACTTTTGCTGCACGCTTAAATTATGTTGGAGCGAAAAAAAAAGAATAAAAAAAAGAATATACTTACTGTGCTTTGACCTTCTTGCAAAAATAATTTAATTAATGACGTTGAAAACTTTTCTAGGTGCCCGATTAAAAATCACTGCTCTAGACTATTCCTCACTTAACGTCTCGCCTGATGGCAGCCTGGACCTGGACGCCCTCACTCCTAACAGCCCCGTTAATTCTCTCGGTTCTTCCTCATCTACCCTCTCATGTGCTCCTCTCACGGGTAGGGTGGGGTCAACACCCCCATTCAATGGATGTGGACGTTGACACTTACCAACACCACTCTGGTGACTTATGAACGCCAGGTTGCAGAATGAACTGAGTCCACTGGAGGCCCAGAGGTGTGACTCTTAACTCTGCACAGATTTGGTGGTTGTCAGTGTGGGGAGTTAGCACCAGTGGTAGTTCTGGGGAGGTAAAGGCTTCACTGCAGTGGCAGGGAAAAGGGCAGTCCCAGCGGAGGAGAGAGCACGGGCCAGGGCTGGGAGCTCAGAGCAGGCTGTCTAACCCCTAAGAAGCAGGGGGCCAAGTTTTTCACTTGCATCGAGGGAGCTGGAGGTGAGCAGGGAGATGCGGGCGGGGTGTGGAGCGGAGCACGTGGCAGTGTGACTTCTGCAAGATGGTTTCCCCAGAACAGTTCAGGACTGTGTGCACAGCAGGAGGGTCCCAGGGTCTATTCCAAACTTACATTCTCTGGTCCTCTCCATAGAATGAGGACTCCTAGGATGCATGAATTGAGAGGATCTAGTCCATCTATTTGCTTAAGTCTAGAAAAGCACGAGGCCCACACCCCTAGCCCAGGGCTGGAGTGATGAAGTCCAGATTTGTCAGGCCTCTGCCCCGGGCAGGAGCAAATGCTTTCTTCACAGCGAGGTGGCCCGTGGGCTGTGGGCCCTGTGGACTGTGGGCCCTATGGGCAGTGGGCCCTGTGGGCTGTGGGGCACTGTTCTTTGGTTGACATATGCAATACTGCCTGTCACAGGCACCTTGGCTCATGGCCACCCTGTCGGCAGGGCACACGTGCTAGACCCTGGCAGCAGACCCAGGGCCTGTCCCAGGGCCAGGGACTGCAGGTGAAACTGCCCCAGCTGCCCGGTGACCATAGCCCCTTTAGTCTCTCCTCTTAACAGCACTTGGCTGTGCAGTGGGGCAGACCAGCGGCGTGGTGGGGTCAGTGGTATGGCAGGCCAGCAGTGTGGCAGACATAGGCGCAGGGGGTCAGCAGTGTGGCAGGCAGTGGCATGGTGGGGTCAGCAGTGTGGCAGGCACCATCATGGTGGGGTCAGCCGTGTGGCAGGCAGTGCCCATGGCAGGCTGGGCAGAGTGGGTCAACAGTGGGTAAGAGGGCATAGACCCAGACAGGTGCCAAGTGTAGGCAGCTGGCCAGAGGGGATCGCTTGAGGCCTCTCAGAGTGCTGGAGGTACTGCTGAGTCAGTCTTTGACAGGAAGGGAGAGAATGAAGGGCCTGGGCCCAGAGGATGGAAGAAGCCACAGCTGCTATTGAGGACACAGTGATTGTGCCAGGCGTGTGCTGAACACTTTACACACTCACTCTGCTTTTCCCTTCACTGCTGCCCTGGTGGGAGGGGTGTCATTTCCAGTTTCAGCTGCAGAAACTGAGGCACAGATACGTGAGTCACATGGTATAAAGCAGTGGAGCCAGGGCTCAAACCCAGAACTGCAACACCTCGGATGATCATTCAACCTCCCTAAGCATTAGCTCCTGGCTAACATGGGGATAGTGACAGAACCCAGCCCTGGGGCTGTTGGCGGCGTTTCGTTAGTGAGGCACTTACCTTGCCTTGTGGGGCACTTGGCATGTGTCATGCACTTGATAAATCCTGGTTGTTGTCATCACTGAGTCCTTCATATCCATGACCTCAGTGACTTCAGGCCCTGACAGGCCCATTGATACAGGTGTCCACTGTAGAAATGCCTTTGAACACTGGTTAGACAGAACATTTCGGTCAGGCCAACAGCAAAGTCTCCCACCCCGTGCCTTGCCTAGCTCTGGACAGTCTGGTCGGGTCATCTTGTAAGAGTGCTGACATCCCAGCCATCTGAGATTAGAGAACATTCTGGGCAATGCCAAGGCTTACTGTTTTCTGCTGTGTTTGGGTCTTTGTTTTTTTTTCCCCATTAGCCATTCTTTTCTCTGTGCCCAGAAATCCCATTCCAAAACCAATCACATTCCAAGGGCCTGCGGCCAGGTGGGGAGAGCGCTGGGCCTCACCTGGTGCTCAGCTTGCCTGGTGTCCGTCCCCTTCCTCTGTCCCCCTCACCCACCTGTTGGCACCAGCCTGACCACCTGGGGGGCCTCTAGACTGTGCAGTTCCCAAAACACGGACCATGTGCTACTGAGGGGTTGGGACCTCAGGTGATAACTGGGATCTGACATTTGTATTTGTTTCATGTAAATTATTAAAAAAAAACAAAGACTCACATTTGTGATCTCACTGATCTTATTGCTTATGGCCAAGACTAAGTTTAAAAAAAAAAAAGAGAGAGCGAGAGCAGGAGAGTGTGAGAGAGAGAGAAAGCCAATTTAAAGAGGCAGCCCAGGTGGGACGTGGCTCTGGGGGAAGTCATGACAGTGGCAGGTGGTGTGCACCTTCTTGTTGGGGTGACAGCCAGGAAGTGGACTTTGCTGGCCCTTTGCTGGCCTTGTTCCAGAGGTGGGCAAACCTGTCTCTGTGCACCCTGTAGGGTCTCAGGCACCCAGGGCTGAAGCCCTCCCTGCCCGCTCCACCATCCCACCCTGCTGGAGTCTCAAGGATGTGGGAGCTGAGGGCTGTGGATCTACAGTCAGGAGCACATTGATTGCATCTCCAGCAGATAAAAATAGTCAGGCAGAAATCTGAAGAATTTTAATTGCTACTCCACGTCTTTGGCGTCTTGAAGGCCTGGCCCTTGCAGGCCAAACCCAGAATGCCTGCTCACATGCACGCTGGGGTGCCTGCCCCTTCTCTCAGCTTGCGGGGTTCTGAGTCCAGTCAGCCAGGGAGGAGCCCGCTGCAGAGGGTGGCAGAAGCTTCCAGGCTGGCTCCCAAGCATGGCTGGGCACCTGGACTCAGGTTTTAGGAGACTGGATTGCTTCAGGGGTCTATGAGAATCACAGCTTTGGTTGCAAGTAAGGGGTGGGGGGGTGGTGTCCAAACTAAATGGTGGTAAACAATGAGGGCAATTTGGTGGCTTCACAGGAAAGGCAAGTGAGGGAGGGCCTGCCCAGGGTTCATCTGGCAGGTATGTACCCGGTGCCCTCTGAGATCAGGCGCTGCTCTAGAGCAAATAGTCCCAGACCTCTGCCCTTGGGCAGCCTCCTTCCAGGGTGGCTGACTGAGCTCTATCCTGGGTGCTGGCCTGTGTCTCACTTGAGCAAACCATCTCCGAGGAGCTGGAGAGGAGGTGGGACGCAGCCTTGGCACCAGAGAAGAGCTCTTTTCCGCCAGCTCCCGCGAGAAGGGTCCCCAAGGAGGATTCCAACTGGCCTGGCTATGGCTGGGCTGCAGTGCTGGGAAGGCAGAACCAGGAGCCACCTCCTGGTGACCTGTGGCCATGAGACCTGCCCCGTGGACGGCTGGAGTCCCAGAGGGCCTGGGATCCAGGGGGCTGCAAGCACCATCGTGGCCTGCCACTCCCTTCTGGAGATAAGGGACCGAGGCCTGGAGAACCCTGTCTCACTCTGTCTTTTTCTCTCTGTGAGACCTTGCACTTGCCACCAAATCTCCGGCTGAGCCTTAATTTTCCTGTTTGATAAAGGAGGTTATTGTCTGGGGTTTTGTTACATTAGATTGTAATTACCCAAGTAGCACATGAACCTGCTCGTTTGCTGAGCTTTGGGGCAATTCCGATGAGGGTGAAGTCTGTGCCCTGTACACCCCTGCCTCTCCCTGCCCCCTCCCTCCAGGTAACTGGCTGTTGTCCTCCCTGTGTTCACCTGCTCGTGGGAGTTCTCACGGCGCACGAGTGTGGGCGTTTTCCTTGGCGTGCAGGCAGTGTCGCTCCCCGTGACTCCTGCATTTGCTCTCGCACTCAGCCTAGCGTGGGGGCTCCGCCCGTTGGTATTCACCGCTCTCGCTTCTTCCCTGGCATGGCTGCGTGGTGCTCCACTGTGGTCTAGCACAGTTCGGGGCATTTCTGACTGTGCATTACTAGGCAGCATGTTGCTCTAAATGTCTCTGGACTTGAACATGCCTCCTGGCACATACCTGTGAATGTCCTCTGCAGGTAAGTGCTGAGGCACCAACTCTCTGGGCATTAGGTTATTGTAAGGATACAATGTAGAGGGTGTCCCAAGCACACGTGGAAAGCAGGGCGCTGCAGGAGGAGCTGATGTCTGGTGTTTCCCGACTCCGCAGACACCGTCCTCAGCATTCCGTCTGCATTTTTTCATTGAGTGCTCCTTGACATCTAAATCCCCATTTTACTGAAGGGGAAAATTGGAGCCTAGGGAAGTTAAGTAACTTGTCTGCTGCTACTCAACTGCTGAGGGTGGGGCTGGGCCCCTGCTGGGGTGCCCGACTGCCAGGCCCATTGGGACTTTGGGGAATGGAGCAGCCCAGTCCTTCCCGAGGAGGGACAGGAGGAGGCAAGGACTCAGTGAGGCCTTGGGATGGCCTGGCGGGGCTGTGTCTGTGCTGAGCTGGGAAGAGGGAGTTAGCCAGGAATTTCCTGGGGCAGCTCCAGGGCTGGCCACTTGGACGGAAGGTTGTGGGGGGTGGCCTGGGTCCTTTCAGCCTGATCTTCCCCTGGCATATCCCAGCACTGTGCATTCTTGGAATCTGTAAGTTGTGCGGAGTTCTGTGGGCACCTGGGGTTTGCTCTGAAACCCTGTGGCACTGACATCTGTTAGCTCTCAGAACAGAAAGATTGACAGAGCATTGCCGGGACAGGCGGGGGGATGTTAAGTCCAGCAGTACAAAGTCTTAAAGTCAGAGAGAAAAATCCCTGCCCAGACTCCAGCACTCTCCAAGGCCCCACTTTGATGTGGTCTTCCTGTCCCTGGAGGCCTTATAAGGCATCATGCCTACAGTATGGAGCTCTGGGCTGGTGCTGGCCACACACCCAGTGCCCGGAGCAGCTCGCCTGTCTTCCTGGAGCCCAATGGAGGACTCAGGAAGGAGGCATCTGGGTCATGTGGCTGGAGAGGCCACCAAGCCAGGCCACTGGGCAGGAGTGGCTTGGCAGCAGGCCAGGTAGGCCAGAGGCTCCTGGGGTAGGTCCTTGATCAGAACTTAAGAGTAGAGGTCGAGGTCCATGGTCCTGGAGGCCAGAGGTGCCCATGGGCCAGAGTGACAGCTGAGTAGACCGAACAGCCTACTTTTATGAAGGATGGTCATTGCATACCAAGCCCCACATTCGGGTTCTTATAAGAACAGCGGTTAGAAGATAAAAAGATTTCAAGTAAAAACAACAAAAAACAACCAACAACAAAAAAGAACAGTGGTGAAAGGTGTGGGCTCTGACTCTGGTGCCTGCTTGCTGTGTGACCCTGGGCAAGTCACTTAATCTCTCTGTGCCTTAGTGCTCTCATCTATAAGGTGGAGCTAATAATGGTAGAAATACCTTAAAGGATTGCCAAGAGGTGAAACACAGAGCATGAAACAGTGTGCTGGGCAGGCTAGGAGCATGCTGCCATAAGTCTGTGGATAAGCGAGGGCTGAGGAGTATTCTAGTTTCTCCTGGCAGGGTTCTGGCAGCCATGTCATGATAGTGGAAGGAATACATGGTAACACTGGTCCTTGGAGCTCTGCTGTGGTATCAGGTGCCATGATAAGCACTTTATATGTAATCACTTTCTTGTTCCACAGCCCCCCTGAAGACCACATCTTTTTTTTTTTTTTTTTTTTTTTGAGACAGAGCCTCAAGCTGTCACCCCTGGGTAGAGTGCTGTGGCATCACAGCTCACAGCAACCTCCAATTCCTGGGCTCAAGCGAGTCTCTTGCCTCCGCCTCTCAAGTAGCTGGGACTACAGGCGCCCGTCACAACGCCCGGCCATTTTTTGGTTGCAGCCGTCATTGTTGTTTGCCCGGCCCGGGCTGGATTCGAACCCGCCAGCTCAGGTGTATGTGGCTGGCACCTTAGCCTGTTGAGCCACAGGCGCTGAGCCACTGTGAATGTATTTAATACCAACAATTTTTCACTTAAAAATTGTTAAAATAGTAAATTTTATGTATATTTTATTACTTTTTCAGAAAAAGGATATTGTGGTTAGATAGGTCAATGTCCTGGTTTCTTAGGACATACAGATCAAAATATTTAGGGATGAAGTGTCATAATGCCTGCAACTTACTTTCAAGGAGTCCAGAAAAAAAAAGGAGAAAGAAAAACAAGAAATGTGGCAATAACAACTGGTGGATTTAGATGTACGGTACATAGGTATTAACTGTACTATTGTTTCACCTTCTCTGTAGGTCTGAAATTTTTCAAAGTAAAAAGAAAGTGCTCAATCATTTCTTTTTTTCTTTTTTTGCAGTTTTTTTTGGCCGGGGCTGGGTTTGAACCTGCCACCTCCGGCATATGGGGCTGGCACCCTACTCCTTTGAGCCACAGGCGCTGCCAGTGCTTAATAATTTTTAAATGGAGAGGGGGCCCTCCCAAATAGAAAGAATAGCATGAGCAAAGGTAAAGAGGAAGAAGAAGTGTTTTAAAGAGAGTCAGTAGTCTAGTTTGATCAGAGTGAAAGGTACTAGGATGTTCTGAGAGATAAAGCCAGAAAGGGAGGTTGGTGTCACCCTGGAAAAGGCCCTAAGCAAAAGAACAGAGAGCCTGTACTGAATCTGGTAGGCAATGGACAGCACTACTGAAGGTGCTTAATGCGAAATTTCCATATATGAAGTGACGGGATACTTCTGAAAGATCAGTCAATGTAGTCACGATGCTTTGGACAAACTGAAGGGCATGACTAACTGGGAGGTGATTACAGATGCTGAGGCACAGAACCGGCTTGGGCTAGGTGGACGAAGTGGGATCAAAAGGCAATTGCTTTGTGAAAACTATCAGAATTTAATAAATGAAGCCAATCATGGTGGCTCATGTCTGTAATCCTAGCACTCTGGGAGGCTGAGATAGGTGGATTGCTTGAGCTCACAAGTTTAAGACCAGCCTGAGTAAGAGCAAGACCCCTTTTCTTTTGCCAGCCCCATGTACCGAGGGTGACGGGTTCAAACCCAGCCCCGGCCAAACTGCAACAAAAAAATAGCCAGGCGTTGTGGCGGGCGCCTATAGTCCCAGCTGCTTGGGAGTCTGAGGCAAGAGAATTGCCTAAGCCCAAGAGCTGGAGGTTTCTGTGAGCTGTGACACCATGACACTCTGCCAAGGATGACAAAGTAAGACTTTGTCTCTAAAATAAATAAACAAATAAATAAAAATAGCCAGTCATTGTGGCAGGCACCCGTAGCCCCAGCTACTCAGGAGGCTGAGGCAAAGGGATCAGTTAAGCCCAAGAGTTTGAGGTTGCTGTTAGTTATGACACCAAGGCACTCTACTAAGGGCAACAAAGTGAGACTCTGTCTCCAAAAAATATAAAGAAAAAAAAAAGAATTTAATAGGCTTGGCGCTCGTAGCTCAGTAAGTGGGGCGCTGGCCACATGCACTGGGGTTGGAGGGTTCGAGCCCAGCCCCAGGTCTGCTGAACAATAATAACTGCAAGCAAAAAATACCCAGGCATTGTGGCGGGTGCCTGTAGTCCCAGCTACTTGGGAGTCTGAGGCAAGAGAATCGCTTAAGCCCATGAGTTTGAGATTGCTATGAGCCGTGATGCCACTGCACTCTACCGAGGGCAACATGGTGAGACTCTGTCTCAAAAAAAAAAAAAAGAAAAGAAAGAAAAGAATTTAATAAATGGTTAAGTGTAGAAGTACAGTTATCACCCTGCAGTTTCTGCCTGAGTGTATAAGAGCAGAGGAAATGGAAAAATCAATAGGAGGAGCTGGTTTGGAGCTCAAGACTCAGAAATGAACTGTGAGAAAAGAGAATGAGTTTATTTTTATCTCAGACGTCCTGTCAAATGGACTCTTCACAGTCCTTCAGATGCCAACAGGGGTCTACCCAGAAACAAAACTCTCCTTGTAAGGTCAGCTTCTCCATTAGACCAGCCTCACCTGGGCCCATGACCCATTCCCAGGGACTGTTAGGCCCTACAGCTACCCCAGTCTCTTGGTGCCTCCAGTTCTTCTAGAGTAGTGTCCCTCAACCTGGTTCCTTCCCATCAAGCATCCACATGGTTCCAAGTCTTCTTGCCCTAACTTTCTCTCATATCTGAGTCCTTTTTCCTTTCTAAGAGGAGAGCACTCAGAGGTATCTGCCAAGGAGTACAAGTCCTGCAGCAAACAGGTCAAGATGGGCACTCCTAGGAAGCTTAAGAGTGGGTGGGCCAGACAAAGGTATTTATTTGTTCTTCTGGTCAGCTGCTATTGCTAGCACTGCTTAGAGGGAAGGGAGGAAGCACAAAGGGAAGAGATAAATGAACAGGGCTGAGGTGGAAGGTGAGGCTGAGAAGGAAAACAGGAAAATGGGCAGGAAATTCTGGCTAAATGGGAAAGAAGGAGAATCTTGGTCACTAGTAGGCCAATGGCATCCCTCCAGTGATAACAGACACAAAGGAAGATCACTGGTCTCAGTGCCATCATTTAGCACTTTGACTTATAACCTAAGATTCCCTAACATGGAAAAACTAATACAAGGTCTTCCAGCTGTTGAGATAAAGTGAGGTCATATGTAAATGACAGTGCTTTGTAAAGGATCATAATAAAGAACCCTGAAGTAGGCTGACATAGGCCTTGATGGTAGGCACTAAGCTGTCATACCCTCCTCTCAAGTACCAGGCCTGGAGTTACTAAGGCTTTATACAGGACTCAGCTACAAAGAAACCCTGACCACCTGCAGGCACCCACCTGCAGCCAGTGGAGTGGGAGCCAACTGGGGCAGCAGGACAAAGAGGAAGAGGGGGGCTCTGGAAAGGGAACATGAGCTGCCTGGTTGCATCTCCAGTAGAAGGAGTGTTTGTGGCCCCAGAAGTCCTGTATTGTTCTATATCTAGGGACAAAAAAGGCAGTCAGTTGTGCCCTATCCCCTCTCTGATTACACCTCTTTAACCTCTCCTCAACTTCTTTGTTATGATGATGACTGCACTCTCTGAGCAACAGAGGATCCCAGGAGTAATCTAAGACCTCTGATGACTTACATGGGACTAGGCAGGACTTTCCCTATCCTTAAGCCATTCTGTTTTCAACCTTCTCTACTTGTGCCCTTCTCAAGGCACCTCCATCCCAGGTCCTGAGGGAGTTCTCCCCTCCATGGGTCATTAGACTCCTGTCTCAGGGGTCTACTTCAGAGATTCCTGGCAGAGATTCAGCACTGGGCAGGACTGGAGAAGGGCAGGACCCAGAAATCAGCCTAAAGATGGTTTCTAAAGCCAACTTCATTTCCTTGCCACAGATGCAGGGCTTGGCAAACCACTGGCATGGCAGACATAGTTCCTCACTCCTATGTGGGTCACAGATGGGAAAAAATGTCCCCAGGGAGGAGTGAGCCACAGAAAAAGAGGAGCCAAGAATGTACATAACAGGGCGGCGCCTGTGGCTCATCGAGTAGGGCGCTGGCCCCATATACTGAAGGTGGCTGGTTCAAACCCAGCCCTGGCTACTGCAAAAACAGAAAACAGCTAGGTGTTGTGGTGGGCGCCTGTAGTCCCAGCTACTCGGGAGGCTGAGGCAAGAGAATCCCCTAAGCCTAAGAGTTGGAGGTTGCTATGACCTGTGATGCCACGGCACTCTACCGAGAGCGATAAAGACTCTGTCTCTACAAAAAAAAAAAAAAAGAATGTACATAACAACCAAAAGAACATCCATTACTGGTCCTCAAGCCTGTCTGACGATCTCATGTTTTTGTTTTGTCACTCATGATTCTTCACCTCATTTCCAGGGAAAGAGACTCACAAACCCTCCTATCCATTTATGAGACCTTGTTCACTGGGCTCTCTGTTGCCTGGTACTTCATGGCCCTTGCCTCACAATTATCTGCCCATTCACATTCTTCCCCTAGAAGGGACATGTGAGTCCAACAGAAGGGCCTCCTGGTAATACAGAGAACACAGCTCAGTCCCTCTCTGTGGGAAACTCATATCCCCTCTTCATTCATTAATATTTACCACACCAACCATGTGCCAAGTAAAGGAGGAAAACACTGACCAAAACCCAGTTCCTGTCTTCTAGGATCTCACCACCTATTCAGGGCTACAGATGTTTCTCCATGTATTGCAAGGCTGCAGAAAGGGTGCCCAGCTTCTCCCTGCTTCTTGATATACCCATATTTTTGACATGATTCAAGCGGTTCAAATGTTGTCTTCTTGTTTCTCTCATTATATGGTGACTCATTGGTGGTCTTTCCTGCCTTTGAATCTTTCTAGCACAGTCACTTGGACCTCTCCTATGACAAATCACTTTCTACTTGAATTACACATGTTTTGTATGCATAATGATATTCTCTACTAGTCTCTGTGCTTCTTGAGGGCAAAGATTGCCTTATACATTTTCATGTCCCTCACAGAAGCCCACACAGTTCCACATACATAACAGGTGCACAAAAACTGCTCATGGAATACAGCTTCCACATAATGATGATTGCCGGACAGATAAAGGCTTGTGAAATTACTGGGAGTTCCTAGATTTTATTTAAAAAATAACAAATACATTCTTATCACTGATTTAAAACTCTGTTAGGATTTTCCAAATTAACACAAAACCCAAACTCAATGCAAGCAGCATGAACTCTTAGGTATTTCTTATAACCATGTCTTCATCCACTCCATGAAAATATATGATTATTCAACATTAAGTGGTTTTTGCTTACACCATTGTGTACAGGCGCTCACATCCTCTGTGAATCTTAAGAAAGGGAAAGTATCTTCCCTACTATGCAGTGTTGGGCCTTGGAGCCTCCCTGGATGCTGTGTGGTTGTGTGGTAATGATATAATCCAGATTACTGCTAAAGGGAGGTGATCCACTGGCCTTGAATGTATTACCTTGGATAAGAAGATTCAGGCTGCCCCATCAAAATCAGTCTATAAAACCATACTGCCTCAGAGAATGGATTTTCCCAGAAACAAAAGAAGTGACTTCAAGTATTAGGAAAAGGTTTGTGTTGTTGTTGTTGTTTTGTTTATTTTTAAGACAGTCTCATGCTGTTACCAGGGGTTGAGTGCCATGGCCTCATCATAGCCCAGAGCAACCTCCAACTCCTGAGCTCAAGCAATCCCCCAGCCTTGGCCTCCCAGAGTGCTAGAATTACAAGTGTCAGCCACCATGCCGAACCTTAGGAAAAGGTCTTACATTGGCAAAGGAATGTTTTTAAAATTATCAGAAATGATAGCTGGGACTTAGGATGGCACTTACTATACACAGGCCCTGGGCTAAAAACTTACATGCATTATCTCACTTAATCCTCTAAAACCTGAGATGGTACCATCATTATCCCTAATTTTGCAAATGCTGGAACTGAGGATCATGAAATGTAATAACTTCGCCCAAAGTCACAAACTCGTTTCTCTCTAAGACCCCAGACTTAGATTCTTGCTCAAACCATCCCATTTCCTTTTCTTTCTTCTTTCACCTGGTGTACAATAAGGCGCAATGAACCCAGCTGTTACGCAAAATACTACAGCGCAAGAAGAGACCTTTAGGGTATCATCTACTTCGACCTTCTTATTTCACAGACAAGAACTCCGGCTCAGAGAGATAAAGGAACTTGTCCTCTAGGTTACATAGAGCCGGGGGCTGCTCTGCCATGGAACTGCAAAGCCACCAGAATTCCAGTCCACGCCTCATTTGACAGACAGGAGAGCTGCGAGCCGCCCTGGGTCCCGAATCGGAGGCAGAGCCGATCCAGCCCCGGGTCCCCTCGTTGTCCTGCACGGTCACCTGTGGCACAAACCATCCCCGGGGCTGCCAGCGCCTGGTCCGCGTCCCAGGTGTACCTGTGGGCGGCGCGCGGGCCCTCGGCAAGGCAAGCGGGGCTGCGGGGGCCAGAGCCGGACCCTGGCCCATCGGACCCGGGCCTTCTTCTACCCCTCTGCCCTCAGAACGCCGAGGCTTCAGGAGCTCGCGGCCTCCAGGACCACCCGGAGAATTTGGAAATGCGGGTCCCAACCAGGCAAGGACGGCCAGGCTTCCTCCCCTCAAACCCCCGACTTTGTCCGCTCAACCATTGGCAGACCTTGCCCCAGATAGCGCACCTCAGGAAGAAGAAACACCTTCTCACTCCGCTGAGTCAAGGGTCTGGGACGCTGGAGGGCGATGTTCCCATGGAGACGAGGGGAAGCCCTTTGCGCCTGCGTAGACGCGCGAGGCACGCTGGGAAATGCGGTTTCCACGTTATTGCTGGAGGTCAGCGGAACCGACGCAAGAGGGCGCCCGAAAGTCGCAATCGTTTTAGACAAGCCAGGTTCACCTGCAGGTTCAGGAAAGCCCGCGGAGGCCTGAAAGCGAGCGTCTCTGGACTACGGCTCCGAAGTATCTGAGATGCAGGGTGAGGGGCGGAAGCGCGGTCTCCTCAGCACGTCTGATTTTTCTATTCGAAAAACTGGCCTAACAAGGGGCTGTCTTGAATGCGGTCAGAGCGGCGGCGGACGAGGCCTGGTCCTACCCTGGGTGGGAGAAGGCTCTGACGCGGGGGGAGCTGGCCCAGGAGAACCAGAGACTCGGGCTCTTGGACGCAGCTATGTTTCAAGTCCGGCAGGTCAACGGCTGCCGCTGCTAAGAGGCTGCTGTTATCAGGTGGTAGATGAATGGGAACTCCCAGAGCAGGGACCATCCTCACCCTCCCTCCGGGAAGTTCCTAGCGCTTCTGGACCCTGAGCTCGCCTTGGGCGTAGCTGTGAAATCCATGAGTTGACTGCCCAGGAATCACTTTCTCCACTCCTGAGTTGTTTATGGATTGAGAATCTAGAAACCTTGAGATCTAATTCAGGTTTTGTTATAGACTAACTAGTTACTTCTCTGAGCCTCAGTTTCCTCATTTCTATAAAGGCGGTTATTATAATACCTGCCCTTTCTCCCTCTGGGAATGTTGCAAGGGAAGGACATAAGCTGGACGGGCCTTGAAGAAGATAGGCATTCCTGGCTCGGTGCCCGTAGCTCAGTGGCTAGGGCGCCAGCCACATACACCGGGGCTTGCGGGTTCCAACCCGGCTCGGGCCTGCTAAAAACAACAATGACAACTACAGCCAAAAAATAGCAGGGCATTGTGGTGGGAGCCTGTGGTCCCAGCTACTTGGGAGGCTGAGGCAAGAGAATTGCTTAAACCGAGAATTTGAGGTTGCTGTGAGCTGTGACGCAACAGCACTCTACCGAGGGCCACATATTGAGACTGTCTCAAAAAAAAAAAAAAAAAAAGAAACAAAAGAAAAAAGATAGGCATTCCTATTCACTGTAAATTAGGCAACGCCTGTCAACAAATTAAAAATGCACATAGCTTTTTTTTTTTTTTTTTTTTGAGACAGAGCCTCAAGCTGTCACCCTGGATAGAGTGCTGTAGCATCACAGCACACAGCAACCTCCAATTTCTGGGCTCAAGCGAGTCTCTTGCCTCTGCCTCCCAAGTAGCTGGGACTACAGGCGCCGGCCACAGTGCCCAGCCATTTTTTGGTTGCAGCCGTCATTGTTGTTTGGCGGGCCCGGGCTGGATTCGAACCCGCCAACTCAGGTGTACGTGGCTGGCACCTTAGCCCAATGAGCCACACGCGCCGAGCCTGCTTCAGCAATTCTTGAAATATGTCGGCCAGATTTAGTGGTCATGTATATAAGGGTATGTGATGAACCATTACTTGGAATGGGGGGAAAAAACTGTAAACAACTTAAATGTCCTCAATTAATGACCAAGTAAATAAATGGTTTCTATGATATGGAATATATGTGAGTTTTATTTATTTACTTCTTTTCTTTTCTTTTTTTCTTTCTTTCTTTCTTTTTTTTGAGACAGTCTCATTATGTTGCCCTTGGTAGAACCCTGTGGCGTCACAGCTCACAACAACCTCAAACTCTTGGGCTTAAGCAATTGTCTTGCCTCAACCTCTCAAGTAGCTGGGGCTACAGGTGCCCACCACAACGCCTGGCTATTTTTTTTGTTGTTGTTATTGTTGTAGTTGTTTAGCTGGCCAGGGCCAGGTTCGAGCCTTCCATCCTCAGTGTATGCGGCTGGTGCCACAACCACTGTGCTATGAGTGCCAAGCCGTATTTACTTATTTTCTTTTTTATTTTTTTTTGCAGTTTTTGGTTGGGGCCGGGTTGAACCCACCACCCCCAGCATATGGGGCCAGTGCCTACTCCTTGAGCCATAGGCTCTGCCCCCTTATTTACTTATTTTCCTAACAGCCTATCACTGAAAAATTTACTGTTTTATTTTATTTTATATAATGTTATGTTATTTTTGTTAAGAGACAAGGTATCACTGTTGCCCAGGCTGGAGTACAGTGGCATGATCCTAGCTCACAGCAACCTCAAACTCTTGGGCTCAAGTGATCCTCCTGTCTCAGCCTCCCAAGTAGTTGGTACTACAGATGCATGCTGGGACTACAGGGGCACACCACCATGCCTGGGTAATTTTTCTATATTATTTTTGTACAGCCAGGGGTCTCACTATGTTGCTCAGGTTGGCCTCAAACTCTTAGTCTCAAGTGATCCTCCTGAAGTGCTAGGATTATTGGCATGAGCCACCACACCTGGACTGTCCATATTTTCTAAGCAAATAGTTTTCTCTCCAGTCTTTGTTTTTCTGCTTGTTGACTTCTGACTTCTCAGAGTCCTCATGGATTCTAGTCAGTCTTAAAGGTCTTAGTTCATGATGGAACCCTGCATTCTCAGCTGCATGGCCTGCAGGAGTACAGGGGTTGGCCTTGAATTCCCTCCTGACACTGTCAACCCCTCCCACTTGCAGTCCTAGCCTAGGACTACTGAAAGGGCAGTCTGGGACTCCTAGTTGGCTGTAGAATGGGGTACATCTCTTAGTGCATGCTCAGCAGTGTGGGTCAGGAATCAGAACTGGGTTCCCTGTACCCTACCTTGTGAGCCTAGGCATGCCACTCCAATAGGTGCAAATGATTCATTCCTCTTCTGGACAATATGAGAGAGACTGAATTCTAGCAATGTAAAGGTGACATGTATTGTTTTAAAATATATCAAAGTAGGATGGAGTACTTAAGGATTTCCTGGTCTAGTGCTTTTGTTTTACAGGAAGATTCAAGGTGAAGTAACTTACAAGTGGTAAAGCCACAGCTAGAACCCAACTCTCCTCCCCTCAGCACTTCAGTGTTAGAACAGTGCTGGGAGGCTCGGCACCTGTGGCTCAGCGGGCTAAGGCGCCAGCCATGTACACCTGAGCTGGCCGGTTCGAATCCAGCCCAGGCCCGCCAAACAACAATGACGGCTGCAACCAAGAAATGGCCGGGCGCCTGTAGTCCCAGCTACTTGGGAGGCGGAGGCAGGAGCCTCGCTTGAGCCCAGGAATCGGAGGTTGCTGTGAGCTGTGATGCCATAGCACTCTATACAGGGTGACAGCTTGAGGTTCTGTCTCAAAAAAAAAAAAAAAGAACAGTGCTGGGAGTCCTGCCAGGGTCGTGCTGAAATTCATTCTTAAAACTGGATATGAAGGCTGGGTGCCCATAGCTAAGTGGTTAGGGTGCCAGCCACATGCACCAAGGCTGGTGGGTTCAAACCTGTGCTGGGCCTGCTAGAAGAAACAAACAAACAAAAAATAAAGCCAGGGCTCGGCGCCAGCCATGTACACCTGAGCTGGCGGGTTCGAAGCCCGGGCCCGCCAAACAACAATGACGGCAACCAAAAAATGGCCGGGCGTTGTGGCGGGCACCTGTAGTCCCAGCTACTTGGGAGGTGGAGGCAGGAGACTCATTTGAGCCCAGGAATTGGAGGTTGCTGTGAGCTGTGATGCCACTGCACTCTATCCAGGGTGACAGCTTGAGGCTCTGTCTCAAAAAAAAAAATAATAATAATAATAGCCAGGTGCTGTAGCAGGTGCCTATAGTCCCAACTACTAGGGAGGTTGAGGCAAGAGAATCACTTGAGCCCAAGAATTTGAGGTTGCTGTGAGCTATGACACCATAGCACTCTACCCTCTTTGAGGGCAACAAAGTGACACTGTCTCAATAAAAAAAAAAAAAAAAGCTGGATATGAAGTCTCAGTGAGCATGTCTGGTGCCAAGTCCTACCTCTGAGGCCTATTTTGAGGGATGGATTTGGGTACCACTCCTTCCCCAAAGCAGTGTAGTGTGTCGTAGGGTAGAGAGAGTGACTTCAGGAAGGGATAGAAGTGACAACAATGGAACCACTAACTCTTCTTGAACACTAAAGTTGAGCAGAAGGAACCCCTAGGCAGGAGTGGTCAAAGCTCCTTCTTTCTCAGGCAGCAATGGCTGGCTTGGAAAATTGGGCCTTTTGGGGATTTGGATTCTTGGGACACGAAATATGCTGTAGAACAGTGGTTCTCAACCTTCCTTTAATACAGTTCCCATGGGTCATGACCCACAGGTTGAGAACCGCTACTCTAGAACTAGCACCAAATGGTCAAAAGGAGTCTTAGCTTCTGGAACAGGCTTGGTCTTATTACAGGTGGCAGCAGCTTCCACTTCCTCTTGGGTAACTCCCTTTAGCTGTCCCATCAGAGCCACATGCCTGCTGTCCATTTACCTAGGCCCTGTCCTAGGAGATAAGGAAGATAGCACTGGCCTCTCCTCCTCTCTTCCCATTCTTCCTCCTACCTCACCCCACCCACAAACAGGTCTGGCAAAGACACCTTGGAATTGTGAAGAAAATGTTGGGAATGAGGAGAGGCCACAATTCTCATGTAAGCAGAGCAAGATCTGATAGAAAGACAAATGCCTTTTATTGTAAAATTGAAAATAATATGAAAATGTTTTTTATTTCTCAGTACAAAGCCATATCTATTAAGACTATGAAAAACCGACTGGCCACAGGCCATGAAGGACAGAAAGATGATTCTCTTTGGCCTGGTGCCCCGTGACCCAGGGTGGTGCTGTGAGAGGATTAGGGACAGTGGCAGAAGACTAGGGCCAGTTGTGAGGTGGGTCAGTGAGGTAGCCTGCAAGCCCCCTCAGGCCTCCAGGTGTGGGAACTGAGGCTCCTATCTGCCTTTGGCCTAGCTGGCTCCAGGAATGACATGGGGAGGTGAGAAGAGGCACGAGTCTTTCCCCACTGCGAAGCTGTGTTTATTCCGTGGCTGTGGGTCTCAGGACAAGAGTTGAGAATGAAACTAGGGTGCTAATGCCCCCCAAAGGCACATGCAGTCTCTCTGCCACATCCCAGTTATGGAGAAAGCCTGAGCCCTTGGACAGATAGATGGGCATAGGTCTGAGACTTAAGGCTATAAGAGGTGAAGCTGTAGTGGCAGCTCTGGGATCACCTGGAGAGAAGCTAAGAGGAGTGGGTACAGGTGTGAGAGGGTTCCTCCAAGGAGCTGTGGATCCGCTATTTAGTGTCTAGGGCAGTGGTTCTCAACCTTCCTAATTGCCGCGTTGTTACAAATGGAAAAAAGGGGTTGAGAACCCTGGTCTAGGGGCACATGAGCATGTGAGGGCTCAGGTCTCACCCTCTTCTCCACTGTCATCCACGCTGGCCTGCCTCATCACCTTTCGGGGCTTTTGCATGCAGGGAATGACAGCCTCTCCTTGCCTCTGCCCTTGGCCTTGCTCCTGGAAGGCTTGGGCCCGGCTGGCCACCAGGGCGGCACTATGGAGGGCAACCACAGACTGGCGGGACTTCAGGGCAGGCCAAGGCCCCTTGCGGGCCCACTGGCCTCCCTTGGCCCTTGAGAGCTGAGGGAAGGGCCGTGGAGGCTCTTCATCTGAAGACTCCTGGGGAGAGAACACCTGCATGGACGAGAGTGTCAGGAAGAAGAGCTATGAAAAGGCTTTCCAGGCAGTGTTGAGCAGAGCAGGGAAAAGGGCAGGTGCAGCACATTTGCTGAATGCTACAGAAAAACCAGGCCAGCCAAGGAGGGAAGGCAACATTCCGGCTCCTCTGCCCCTGCTCCTTGAGCCCCACCTGCCTGGCTGCCCACTCCTCAGCCCTCCTGCACCTCCACTCCTGGCAGGCCTGGGCCTCTCTGGCCCCTTGCTCCTCTCCCCCTCTCTGCCTTTGTATGGTCTGCTGGTGAGCTACAGCTGAAACACCCTCTGCTGTGGATGCAGGTGTCCAGTGCTGTGAGGACCCTCTACCTTTGTCCACACCCACATGCATCCATCAGTGCTCCCCCCACCACCCCCCAACCCCGCACTTACATCCTAACCTCTGACCTGGAGTCTGACTTCCTAAGGCCAGAGCCAGCCCCGGTCTCAACTTTGCACCCTGCAGCACTTAGACAGTGTTCACTTAGCCAGGACTTGGGTGGACTGAGTGCTGAGACCCCTCCACCCCTCCACACCCCATCCTTTGCCTGCCGCCCCTCAGGTTGGCTGTGGAGCTTAGCCTGGGGAGGGTGCTGGCTGTGCTGCAGGGTACTGGGCAGACTGTGGGGAGGCAAAGACCAGGCTCCTAGGGGGCCCGACCTCTCAGGAGACTCTTGCACAGGGGGCCCCTTCCTTGGAGCCTAAAGCCAAGTAGACCCCAGTCTGGGTCTTTCCCCCGCCTCTCCTTGTGGCCCCAGCCACTGCAGACTGAATTCTCCCAGCTCAGGCCTCACCTCTGGCAGGTAACTCATCCCTGAAGCACTCTCCAGCTCCAAGGAGGGCTCCAGGAGACTGATGGACCTCATGACCCCGCGGAGGTTGATACGGGGCCGTGGCCCAGACTCTTCTTTTGGGGCTGCCTGGCTCTTCTCCAAGCCCATGGCCTTCACCTCCCCACCGCCCCCCGGTTCTGGCGGAAGAGGTGGGAATGGTGTAGAGACTTCAGGGGTCAGGGGCTCCTCTGGGGAGACCCCACCCACTTTCTGCTCCCAGATGTGGCTCTGACGGCTGTGAGGAGGTGGCCCTGAGTCAGCTCTGAGTGACCCAGCAGCCACCAGCAGCATATACACATCCTCTCCTCACTCCGTACCTGGCAGTCAGGATGCCCTGGTAGGTTTGTAGCTGGCGCAGGAAGCCGGGGTTGGGGCGGGCGATGGGCCGGAGCTCCTGCACATGCTGCAGTGCCTGCTCCAGGCTCCAGCCGTATTGCTTCATGGCATAGGCCAGCACCGTGGCCGCCGAGCGGCTGACACCCATCTTGCAGTGGACTAGCACCCGGGTGCCCTGTGCCCTGTGGAGGCAGGACATGGTCAGTTGCCTGCCCCCCTCTCTCTGTGAGGGGCTTACAACCAGGAGCAGAGAAAGTAAGGATACTGTGGGCTGGAAGGGTCACAGAGTGGTGGCAGAGTGTGCAGGAGGACAGTACTGGGGACCAAGTGAAGCTGAGGCACGATTGGGCAGGCAGCAGGAGCCGGGAGGAGCTGACCTCGCAGCCTCAATGAAGCGGTGTGTCTCCTTCCAGTGGGGCAGCAGCTGGGCTGACTCCTCGTCCCACAGGCGCACGTTGTAGTAGGTGAAGCGCTCTGGGTAGAAGTTGTCAATCTCCCGGGCCATGTTCAAGATGTGGGTGACCCTGTCCCAGAGGGCTCAAGGCTAGGCTGACGTGGGCAGGGGCCACAGGCCCGTTGGTCGTTAGGCCCGGCAACCCCTAGGTCCCTCTGTTTGGTTCTTAGTCCCCAGGCAGGTAAAGGCAGTAGTTATAGTGGGAAGAGAATTGACCCAATTGTCAGATGACTATGATCTTGAGCAAACCGTTTTATCTTGCTAGGCTTGAGTTTCCTCATCTAGCCCAGATAGCTGAGGTTAACTACAACACGACCCTTCTATTACTCTGGGAAATAGAGAACAGCTTTTGAGCTAAGCTGCAATTACATGGGTCTGCAGCAGTGGGACACAGGGGCTACAGCACGCCTCCCAGAGGCCCATGGCAGGCAGATGACACAGCAGGCAACCAGGGCCCCACTGAGAGAAGGGCAGTTCTTTCTCCCAAGAGAGGGTCAGGTGGAGAGGAGCCTTTCCTTCCTTGGAAAAGTCAGTCACAGCAAGGGCCCTGCTGCTCCTCCTCTCAGCATGGTTGGGGACTTCTATTTCCACACTTGTGTGGGGAGGGCAGAAGAGTGGGCTGGGGCCTGGCCAGCAGGGCAGCAGGGTTACTGTCCTGTCCTGGCCTGAGAGCCCAAGTGAGGGTAACAGCCCCAGGGGTGGAGGTGGGAAAAGAGCTGGCAGCTGCTGAGGGTGGTCTGGGGTTTCTGAAGCTGGCCAGGTTGCCCTTTGTGAAGTGGCCAAGAGAAAGGAAGAGCAGGTGGCAGGCCTGAGGGGGCCCTGACACTACCTGTTTCTCTGCAGCTCCTCCAGGTTGGCTGCATTCCACTCCGAACCCTGTGGAGAGGGGAGCAGCACAGTTCTCCTCCCCTAGCCCCTGCCTCTCAGATCCCCCCATTTCCCCTCATCTCCCCCTACTTGTCCTCCCTCCTACCCCCCAGCTATAAACAGTCCCCCATGCTCCCCTTCCTTCAGCCTGCAGCTCACCAGGTAAAGGTGGGGAAAGATGCGAGAAGCCCGGTCTTGCTGTGCCATGAGCAGCAGCATCTGGTTATCAATAAAGTCACGGTACTGCTGCAGGGGACATCCCAGGCGCAGCTCCAGAGCCTGGCGGATCTGTGGGCAGAGCCCAAGGGGAGAGATTCAGAACATTTTCTGGGTTCCTGACTCCCCACTGAGGGAGGATAGCTCCCTGTCCCACTTAGACAGACTGGGGCTGATGCCAAGGTATCCCGGAATGGCTCAAGCCAGGGGAAGGGTCCCTGGTCCTCAGCCTTGTGCCCACCTCTTTGGAAGTGATGCTCTCCAGGTCGCTGGCATCCAGCACTTCCCACAGCTCAGCCCGGATTGCCTGCTCCATCTGCTCCTGTCCTGAGGGCCTGCAGCAAATCCCTTAGTCAGGGGCCCCTTCCCTCTCCACCATGGCAACCCTCTGCCTTTTCCTGTCCTCCCCCTCCATGCGGGCCCTTCCCTCCCTGCATACTGACCGGCCAGGCTCGGTGGTGGGAGGCCGCAGAGACTCCAGGTCAGCCATGGCCATCCACTCATTGAGGCAGCTCTGGTCTGAGTTCAGTCTCTCCTGGTAGTAGCTGGCCCAGGTGAGGGCACTGCCACCGGGCACAAGGCCACTGCCTAGAGCTGCCTCACATGCCTGGTGCAGCACCTGCAGTGTGGCCCTGGGACAGGAGGAGAGGCTGGGTCATGCTGTCCTCCCTGCTGCCCTTACCCAGGCCTTGCAGCCACCACTTAAGGAAATTCTCAGCCAGTCCTTACCACATGGTTTGGATGGAGATGGGCTTGAAGATTCGGCTCTGCCCACCAGACGTCACGCTGAAGCCCCTGCAGGAAACCAGGTCAGGATGGAATCATACTCAAAGTTCTGGGACAGAGAGCCTGACCATTTGTCAGATGTAGGAGGTTCAGGCCCAGAGAAGTTAGGTGGCTTGCCCAGGATCACACAGCAGTTCTGAGGTAGAGCTGAGAGTAGGTCCCTGGCCCGAGACTCCCAGCCTAGAGTTGTGTTCCCCAGTGCCCAGGCCCTGCGTCACCTCTGTCACACATTCTACCCTTCTGGCCCCTCCTCTGCCCTTCCCCTTTCCAGTTGCCATCTCTTACCCATCTCCATCTAAGTACACCTGGGTGTCACTCCAAAGGGGCAAGACCAGGCCCAGGGTGCAGCTGGGGGAGCTGACAGAGGACAAAGGAAAAGCCATCGTCCCCCAGCACCTCAATTCCTTGCCCCCTCCCCTCCTCTCCCTGCTCCCACCTGCTGTCAGAGAAATCCACCCCCAGGAGGACCGTCTCATCCTTGCTCAGATGCTCTTGTGTGGAAACTACCAGCAGGTAGCGGAGCCGGGGAGGCCGAGCTGCCTCCAGCTGGGCTGCCTGGGGAAGATGTGCCCAGAGTCACAGTGGCCCAAGGACCCTGTGCCCCAGACTCCACCTGGACACCCCCAGGCCAGAACAGCCCTGCCCCCATTTCTCCATTCCCAATCTCCCTCTTTCCAGATCCAGGATCAGTGGTTACAATCCCATGGTTCCCAACTTTTGGATTTGTAGTCCAACAAAATATTCAAAAAGATCTTTCTTAAGGGGGGAGTCTGTGGCAAAAAGGAGGGAATGGGACTGACATAGGTTGCCTATTTTTTATTTCTGCCTAGGAAGGATGTTTTGTTAAAAATTCTTATCAATTACTGTTGCCAGAATTTCACTTGAATGTTTATCACCAAAGAAATATTAAGAATGTAATCTCACCATAAAGGACAGTGCTTCTGCTATAAATTCAGTTTCATGGAGGACTTACTTTATCTTATTTTTCACCTCTGGCCACAGACAGTGACCTGTCCCCATGGCATTTGGAAACCAGCCCTCCGGTTCCCGCCTGAACTCCCATCCCAGTGGATGCTGGAGTCTTCCTTCCCTTTGCCTGGGTCCTGTGGGTGCTCAGCAAGCCCTCCCTGTGCTCTGGTCCAGTCAGGGACAACTCCAGTCAGGAAAGTCTCCAGCTGGTTGAACAGAAACCTGCCTCTGTGTAATTCCCAGCCCTTGGACATAGTTTGGCCCTACTGGCTCACACAGGACACACCTTCCCAACCCTTAAGAGACCTGCAGACATGACCTGGCCCTGTCAAAATTTCTGTACCTGAAACAGCAGGGTCCTCAGGGACCCCTACACTCCCCATGATGCCTGCCCTCATGCCATTCATTGGTCCCCAAACAGGCACACACGCTGGCTCCCTTCCCTCCTCTCCCTTACCCCTCAGGGGCTGCTGCCCTCTCAGGGAGCTCTGGATGGTACCCTTACCAGGAGGATGTCATCCTGCGGCCTCAGCAATTCCACCATGAGATGCAGGTGCTGCCTCTGCTCCTGTTTCCGGGGACTCTGGGGCCCTTGCCCGTAGTCTGTCTGGTCTCCACGGGGCTGTTCCTCACCCAAGGGTTCCTCTGCTGGCTCAGGGCTGGCCTCAGCTGCATCATCATTGTCCCCTCCATCTTGCAGTCCCAGGACAGCCCCATGGAGTACTGCAAAGCTCTGCCTGGTAGTGTGGTAGGGAAACCATTATGCCCCTGTGCCCTCACGCCTCAGCAGCATTGCCTGGAGGGCCTGTTGAAACTGGCCTTTGTCTGGAGGGGTTTGCCAGGCACCTCTCCAGAGTTGGGAGGTCTAGAGTGGAGGCCTGAGACTGCATTTCTAACCAGTTCTCTGGTGATGGTGCCACCACTCTGGGAAACAGCCCAGGGGCCCCTGAGCCCTGGCCCCTCTGTTCCTGCTCATCTGAGGGGGATGGGAATGCTCCCTACCCTTCCCACCCACCTAACTCAGGAGATGCTGTAAATTTGGTGAGGACCCAGGAGTCCTCTGGCCCTGTCATCCCATCCTGCCCTTTGGCTCATGACCACTAACCTGAGCCAGGGTCCAGGGAAGTGGGTGAGAGAGTTCCAAGTGACTGGGGCAGGGGAGGTAAAAGCAAATGTAGCCAGTCCTGCCTACTAGCTGTGCCCACTAAGAGCATCTCCCTCTAGATTCAGTAGGGCCTCCAGCCCTGAACCTGGGGAGGAAAGGGCTCACCTTCGCTGGAGCCGATTTCTCCGCTTGGCTGCCTGCTCCTGCTGAGAAAACAGCCCCCAGGGAAAATGAGAGCAGGCTCCTTCCTCTCCTCTGTCAGGGCGCTGGGGTGGGGTGGGGGCCGGTGGGTCGCCTTTCCCTTAGTTGGGGGTGGAGGTGGTACAGAAAAGGTGTCAGATGCTAATCCGCTCCCCACCGGGAGGCACTGAAGGATCCCCGGCCCAAGCCCAAGTGTGGCGGGGGTGGGTGCTAAGGATGGTGCAAGGGTTAGCCTAGATCTGGGCCTCCGCAGACTGGGCTGGCTCCCAAAGCTCCGGATTTTGCCCTGGCCCGAGGTCCTGGGAACCTCCAACCTTTCCCCGACTCCTTCCCGCCAGACTTGAGGACCAGGCTTGAAGGAAGCCTGCGGACGGGCAGGACGCGCTCCCCCAGGCCCAGCTGGCAGCCAACTGCGTGGGCAGGACCACAGCAAAGCCAGACTCACCGTGGGCCCCACAGGCGTGGAGTGGCCGCTGGCCGGGGGTGAGCGACTCACTGTGACCAGGGCCATGGGGCCGGGCTAGCAACACCTGGATGACCACTAGGCACGGTCCCCCGCCACAGCCCCACGAACGGTCCAGCCCCGCAGGACCAGGAAGGAGAGCAGGGCTACCAGGGCCTGGCACCTCCTTGGGGGCGGCCCTTAAAGGGCCAGACACCCGCCCAGTGGGGCCCGCGGAGCCAGCTCACCGAGGCCGGCCCCGCCCCTCGGGGCTCCGCCATTCCGCCCGCCTTACCCCGCCCCCCATGCGCTCAGGGGGCGAGGCCGGGGGCGGGGCGCAGGTGCAGAGCCCACACACCGGAGAGAGGGCGGGGCCGGCCGCCCTCGTTCCTGGACTGGTCCTTCCTCCTCCCAGGAAGCACCTCAGCCCCTGCCCCTGCCCTCCACACCCCATTAGATCACCTGAGCTGTTTGGGCTTCAACCGTTCTGTTGCCCAGCAGAGTGAGCCAAAGGGAGGCCGGGGCTGGGGACACACGTCTTAAGATCATCCACAATGGATATTAAGTCAGGGGTCCCTCATCCCAAACTTATTTATCCTTGCTGGTGTGTTTGCTCCCCGCATGAACCACTGGGAGACATGCAAAGTTTCTGGGAAAATCAGGCTGGGATTCGGAAATAGCCCATGAAGTTCACAAGAGATTCTCAGGTCTATGTTGGGGGTGACAGGGCAAGGCTGAGCCCGAATCACAGCTGCAGCAGAGGGAAGTGACCTGCCCAAAGTGACTCTGCTAGAACATGCTGGAGTCAGGGCAGGGGCCACAGGGAGTAGGGGTTCTTCTAAGCTGGCTGCGTGTACAGTCCAGAGGCCTAGTCTTTCCCCTTCCCCAACAGGAGCATGGGTCAGGTTCCAGGAAGGCCAGGTGGGGTGGCAGAAAGAACCTGGGTCTCCAGTGGGTGGGACAGGGCTCAGGGGAGAAGCCCTTGACATCCATGGATCTGCTCCATGAGGTCACCTGACTTGGGTTGGCTCCTTTCACTCTCTGCTGCGCGTAGGAGTGGTCTCATTTTACAGCTGAAGAAATGGAGGCTCAGAGAGGCTCAAGGGGCCATGGGCAGGATTCAAACCCAGGTCTCATGCTGTGTTCCATGGTGTCTCCCCTTAGCGCCCTACTGGAAAGCGGGCCCCTGGCTCCAGACCATTAAGCACAGCAAGCCTGCTGCTGACCGTATCTTTATTTCCATCTCCACTGTAAACCCATGCCTGGGCTCCAGGCCCCAGCTCAGCAGCAGCCAGTTTATAAATAAATAAATTACAAAAGCAGAGGAGGGTGTGGCCCTGGTCAGGCCTCTTGAGGGCCAGGCGGCTCAGTGCTCTGTGAGTGACAGCTGCAGAATTCGCTGTAAGTCTTCCTCCTCCTGCTGCCCCCGTCGTGCCTGCTCCTCCTGCTCCCGTGAGGACAACTCCAGGGCCAGGCGAAGCTGCTCCTCAAAGCTTGGGGGGGCAGGGGCTGGGGGTGTCCTTTGAGGGGCTCCCACGCCCCCAGGCTCTGTGGACAGCCGCAGGCTTTCCTGGAGAGCCCTTGCAGGTAAGGCACGAGAGGGGACAGCAGACCCATTAGCACTAAGGAGAAGCCAAGGGGCTAGGGATGTGGCTTTGGAGGACAAGGACAGGGTGGAAGAGAGAAGAGGCAGAGCCCTGTCCCCTAGTCCCTCCTGCCACATTTGGTGGCAGCCAGCACTGCTGATGGAGGTGGTCTGGAATGGGCCCAGAGTCCTGGGCCCATCACCTCCTTGCTACCCATCCCCACCCTCTGACCAAAGCTAAGTGACAGGCCCCAGTAGGTCCCACGAGGGCCTCACCGCTCTAGCTGAAGCTGCTCTTCGTAAACTGTGGCTTGGGGAGAAGGGTAGGTGCCAGATCGTGTATTGGTCAGGGCTTCCCAGACAGTCACCTACAAAAGCCAGAGTGCACAGTTGTCACCTTTGCCCTGTAGCTGCAGAGGCCAGGGCCCAGCCCTGTCCAAGTCCCACCTGCTCTGCTTCTGTGCCGGCATCGAGCAGGCTTTGCTGGATGGCGAACTGCAGCAGGTCATCATCCTCATCGCGAAGGGGCTCACTGCGCTCTGCGCCTAGCACGCTATACCCCTCGGGCACCTCGAACACGGTGGGGTCCACCTCACATGGGAAAGGGCTCCCTAGGCAGATGGCAGAGGGACTGTGCTCAACCCCAAAGCTCTGCAACCAGATACCCATGCAGCCTCCCTCTTCCTCCCATGCGGGTACCTGAAGCTGCCACTGCAGAGCCTGGGCCCGGAACCCACACCGAGCTCAGGGGCTCGTCGCAGCCGCACAGGTTGCTGAAGGTGATGCGGGCATTGAGCACATGGAAAAGGGGAATCTCTGTGAGGAAACAGGAGACAGCCAAGCCTGAACTGCCCTGGCGGGGATCCCTGCACCTGCCCCCTGCACTGTGTCCACCCCTGTCCCGGGGGCCTGTGTCAAGGGGAAGTGACTGTGCTGAAGTCTTCTGCTGCCTGGACCCCACTCTCACCAATCTTGACGGGGAAGCCGGGTGGGAGGCGCAGAGTGATGAAGTCACGCAGCTTGGCAAAATGGGCATTGCTGATGGCCATCAGGTCGATAATGGGCGTCACCTGGTCTCCCAGGGAGAGCGGGTGCTCCTCACTCAGCCACAGTGTTGCCTTGAACCTGCCAGCCGACCCCCTGGCATGAGTCAAGGAACTGAGGGTGGCCCTCCTGCTAAGGCCTGTCCTCTCTAGCTCTCTGGTCATCTGCCTTTACTCATCCCTTCCACCCTACCTGGGGCACCCTCTTCTGCTCAGCACCTCCTGCCTGCTCCCCCAACAGCCAGTGTCCTCTCCCTACAGCCCAATCTACCCCCAGACTGGGATCATTATGTTTTGTGCCAGGTTGTCTATTCTAGGTAAGGAGGGCAGGTGCCAGGCTGCAGGCATCTTTCTAGGCCTGGTCCACAGACCTGTCCTCCTCCTCAGCCCAGAGCTGGATACCACCTCACATGTTGCTGTGATTTTGTGTCCAGCACAGCCAGGGAAGGACTGGCAGGGTTTGAACCCCAGCCCCATCACTGGGAGGGGTTGCCAGGGAGCACTGGGCCTGTTGCAGGTGCTCCATCCACTGTTGCCACTTACACCAGTTCATCTGGTCCTCATGAGCCAGGAGAGCAGGTGTGACTATTTTTATTTCACAGAGGAGGAAACTAGACTCTCAGAGCGGGAGACATCTCCTTGGGCCACACAGAAGGGAGGCGGCAGAGCTGTAGGGCTGTTGTATAGGCCCTTCCTACTTTGCCAGGTGCTGGCCCCACGCAGGTGCTCACTCAATTAAATAGAAAACCATACGTGGTGGTGCCACTCACTCATTCATTCATTCATCAAAGACTGTGGCTGGGCTTGGCGCCTGTGGCTCAACGGGCTAAGGCGCCAACCACGTATACCTGAGCTGGCAGGTTTGAATCCAGCCTGGGCCCGTCAAAAAACAATGACGGCTGCAACCAAAAAATGGCCAGGTGTTGTGGTGGGAGCCTGTGGTCCCAGCTACTTGGGAGGCAGAGGCAAGAGACTCGCTTGAGCCCAGGAATTGGAGGTTGCTGTGAACTGTGATGCCACGGCACTCTATCCAGGGTTGACAGCTTGAGGCTCTGTCTCAAAAAAAAAAAAAAAAGACTGTGGCTGGTTCTCTGAGCCAAGCCCCTGCTGGGTGCTGAGGACCATGGATAAGACAGATGTTGCTCCTGTCCTCAAGGAGAACGGTGCAGAGATCAGACATCTGAGTGAGCAGGACCCTCACTATGATGGGCCCTGTGTGTGACAGGAATCTACAGGGTTCAGGCTGTGCAGGCAGGTCCCCATCTCTGAGGGAGACCCCCAGCCAGCCCACTCACCTCTGTACTTTGCTAGACATCTCGATGGGGCGGCCAATGTTCCTCGACTCCAGGCTGAAGTTGGGGTCGAAGTATTCATCAGGGGAGATGGCTGTGGGGTTGGTGGGGCTGGCTGCCTGCTGCACAGGGGCCTGGGTGGGCCCCAGGACCAGACTTAGCACTTGGGACAGACAGACAGCACCCTACCCACTCAGGTTCAGCTCTCGCCAGCTCCACCACACCCCAGCGCTGGCTCACCCCATTGTGGGAGGAGTGCTGCTGGGCCATCCCCAGGAAGGACTGGAACGGAGTCTTTCCCCCTAAGAAGAAGGGGTGGAGCCCATGAGATTTGGGGCCACTGCCCCCAAATGCACCACTGACCCTCTCCCCTGGGAATCTTCCATCAGGTGGGAGAGAGGACAGATGGAAATGGGGAAGCCTCCCTGGAAAACACTGGTCCCTGACCCCAGACCGGGTGACCCCACCAGACAGTGTGACTGGGCAGCAGGCAGGCAGGCGCACCTGGGTTTACCTTTGCTCCTTGACTTGTCCTGATCAGAGAGGTGCTCCGTGCGTGTGCGTGTCACTAGCTCCACATTGGTGGCACTGTACACCTGGGGGGTTGGGGAGACAGGCTCAGAGCCTGTTCCCCATGTTCAGTCTCAGCAGCACAGGACCCAAGTCCTCCTGTTCCCAGAGACAGGCGAGATCTTGCTCCCACAGTGGAGGAGGTGGCAAGATCTCCAGTGAGGATATACAGCCCCGGGGGGGAAGATGAAATCTGGTTCCCTGGGTGGGAACCAAAACTTTAAAGGTGATCCCTATAAACTCAGCAAGGGGTTGGGCACTTGGGTCCCATTAGTTCCCCTGGCTACTCAGGGTTCTGGGGCCCAAGGGCTATGCCATCTCTCCCCTCCATCCTCTGGGTGGATGTAGAGAAGTAGCTGAGTTGCTGGGCCTCATCTCCTGCCCCCAGCCCCCCACCACTAGCCTCTCCTGCCTTGGCCTCGTAGCCGCTAACAGTTTCCATCTTCTCAGACCGCCATCCCCAGATACCACATTTGTTCCTGAAACAGACCAAACAGGAGCTTGTGAGGACCTGCACCCCCACACCCTGGACATTACCTTCCCTTTCAAAGCCTCCCCCTCTGATTAGCCTGCCCAGGGTCCCTTCCCACTGTGAAACATGAAGGGGCCTTAAAGAGGAGCATGGATAGAACTGGGGACCAGAAGGTACTGAGGAATTACTGTTCATTTTGCTAGGTATGGTGACAGTGTTGGGGCTGGGTTAAAAAAGTTACTGTGGAAACAATGTAACATCTGGGATGTGCTTTAAAATACTCTAGGAAAAAAAGGTAAAGAAGGATAGAGTCAATACATTTTTTTTCTTTTGAGACAGAATCTTACTTTGTCACCCTCGGTAGAGTGCTGTGGCTTCATAGCTTACAGCAGGGGTCCTGAAACTTTTTAAACAGGGGGCCAGTTCACTGTCCCTCAGACCGTTTGAGGGCCAGACTATAGTTTAAAAAAAAAAAAAAAACTATGAACAAATTCCTATGCACACTGCACATAACTTATTTTGAATTAAAAAAAAAAACAAAACGGGGGCAGCGCCTGTGGCTCAAAGGAGTAGGACGCCGGTCCCATATAACAGAGGTGGTGGGTTCAAACCTAGCCCCAGCCAAAAACTGCAAGAAAAAAAAAACAAAAAACGGGAACAAATACAAATACAATATTTAAAAATGAAAAAAAAGGCGCCCCCTATCTGCAAAAAAAAAAAGACCTCCTAACTTCAG
>CAUYRH010103027.1:0-10118 GCA_963574655.1 Perodicticus potto | reverse complement strand
AAAAAAATCTTTCGGCTTGGCACCTGTGGCTCAACGGGCTAAGGCACCAGCCACGTACACCTGAGCTGGCGGGTTCGAATCCAGCCCAGGCCCGCCAAACAACAATGATGGCTGCAACCAAAAAATGGCCGGGCGTTGTGGCGGGCGCCTGTAGTCCCAGCTACTTGGGAGGTGGAGGCAGGAGACTCGCTTGACCCCAGGAATTGGAGGTTGCTGTGAGCTGTGATGCCACGGCACTCTATCCAGGGTGACAGCTTAAGGCTCTGTCTCAAAAAAAAAAAAAAATCTTTCTATCCAAGAACTAGGTATGTATCATATTTATTTGAGTCTCTTATATCCCTCAGAAGGATTCTCTAGTTTTTTTCATGTAATTATACATATTTCTTGTAAAGTTTATTTCCAAGCATTTTGCAGTTTTGTTTTCTTGACACCTTATTTTACCTTCTGGATAGTCGTTTGATAAACAGAAAAGCCATTAATTTGTGTAAATTGTTTTGTTACTGGCTATTTTACTAAACTCTCTTTTTTCCAATTGTTTTTCAGGAAATTGTCTTGGGTTTTCCAGATAAGTAATCATTTTATCTGCAAACTATGATTATTTGCTCCTCTCCCCCAATACTCATACTTCCTATTTCATCTTCTCATCTAATTGCACCAGCATTTTAAGAAAAGTGTTTTTTTAAATATTGATAAGAACAGCTGCCCTGGTCTCGTTTCTGGCTTCAGTGAGAATATACCTAGGGTTTCTCCAGCTGAATGTCTCTGTTCCATTCTCTCCACCCCTGTAGCCACTGTCTTTCTCTCCCATATTAATTTGCCACCTGTGTTACCAGGAATGTAATGAACAGTGTTTCAAGTCAGATGACCTGTGCTCAAATCCTGACTCCACCATTTACTAACTGTAGTCAAGTTACTCAAGACCTTGAAATGCAACTTTAAAAAAGGGGGGGGCTGTTTTAAGGATTATGTGAGATAATACGTGAACTATGTGCAATGTCGGTAAATGACATTTTTTTTAAGTCTCAGTTTCCAACTTCTCCTTCTAATCCTATATAGATATATATATCCCACTCTTAGGTTGATCTTCCCAAAATACCACTGTGTTCACATCGCTTATCACTTCCCTTCTCTGCTCACAAATCTTCCGTTCCTCCCCATTGCCTACAGAATCAAGCTCAGATTCTTAAACTTGCATCTCAGTGCTTCCATGACTAAATTCCAGACTTCCAGTCTCGTTTCCTGTGAGCCCCAGCCACAACCCCTACCAACCCTTCGCTCCAGCCTAGACGTTCTCCATGTTCACAGCTGCCTAATACCAACGAGCTCTCATCTCCCTACTCAGCTCCCTCCGCCAACCCATGGGTCAGCTTTTATGTTACAAATAATAGAAAAATGAAATCCAAGCTGGTATTACCAAGTAGACTTATTAGTTCCCTTACCGAACACTCCATACGCAGCAGACTTCAGGCATGGTTTGACTGGGATTGGAACTCCATTTTTTTGTGATTTTCTAGGTCCTTTCCACCTCCATATGTTGGCTATATTCTCAGGTTACTGTTTCCAGTCACCAGATGCCTGCCAGAAATTAAGACCACATGTTTCCTCATTCAAATCCAGATAGAGAATAATGAGATGTGTACTTCCCGAGGCATCTAATAAAAATCGTGAGCTTCTGTCTGATTTGGCCAACCTGAATGAATCCCTGGAACTAGGGGACTACGGGTGTAATTGGTTTGGAATCAACAAATGTGCCAAGGTCAGAGGAAGGAAGCATTGTCTTGATTGCCTAAACCAATCACGACCCGTCCCCAGAGCCACACACTGATGGAGATGAACGTGGTGTTGACAACCTCTTCCTCTTCTCTTCCCTGGGACTTGGGCTTCCTTTAAGGTCCAAGTCAAGCCCCGGGCCTCTGACAATGTGCCCCTCCCTTTAGCCCCCAGAGCTCTTCTCTGCTCAGTACATAGTAACCACTGCCATGTATAATTTATTTATATAGTCATTCGTCCCATCTTCTCAGTAATCATAGGACTGATTGAAGTCTATGAAACAGTTTAGACAAGCTAGCCCTTCACCACAGTTCTGTGAAGCTCAGAGAGGTTAAGTGACTTGCCTGGTATCACACAGCTAGAGACCACTTTGGCCCAGAGCCCTCTGCAGCAATTTCTCTATGTCTCTCTCTGTCTCTTGCCGTCCTCTAACCCCCAACCCAAGCCTGACCTGAGGATGCAGAAACCCTCTTGTAGCCACCTCCTTTTTCTACTTCACCTCAATTTCTAGAACTTAGTCCTCCTCCTGAAAGTACAGAGAAAGTTTTCTTGCCAGACAGCAGTTTCTAAGATTTGTGTGACAAGGCCAGGTAAAATTCAAATGACTCTGGGTGATTTAATCTGCTTGGGGCTGGGGTGGTAAATCAGGGCAGCCCAGGCTGCCACAGCCGCCCCAGAAACCCACAAGCTGAGCCGATGATGGAAGTTTATCTGCAGATCTGCAGGTGAGGGCCCCGGAAGCATGAACTGTGGCCAGGGGAGTTCCCCTCCGTTGCACTCAGAATACATTTGGAGGGTCCTACAGCCCACAGCTTCTCCCGACCTACATGTTCCACTAGGCACATCCTTCCCAAAGCTGCAGCCCTAATTCCTTCCTACCTCTCCCCTCCCCGTCATCAAAGCTGTTTCCCAAATCCACACTGGACTTTTCAGGAGAAGGCAAGCAGCACTGGTCAAGCTCTCACTGAAACTGCCGCCTCAATACCAGGCCCGCGCGTACCCATTACCTCACTTCATCTTCACAACAACTTAATGAGGGGCAAGCCCATCCCCAGTTTACAGGTGACTTAATTGAGGCTCAGAGCAATTAAATAACTTGCCCAGGGTCATTACACAGCTAGCAGGAGGCAGAGCCAAGATCCAAACTTAAGATTCCTGAGACTCCAAACTCCTCATCCTTTCAACTCCACCCCTCTGTGGAGGCCAAGGGGAGCAAGATAATGGCAGCGTCCATGAGACCACACTGTCCGAGAAGAGAAAAGGGCAGTTCCTAGCTGAAGGGAAGCTGTTATTCTAAGCAAATGAAGCAAGCGTTTCCCCATACAAAGGAAATATTGAAGGAGAAGGCAGTCACACTTATTAGGTACCTACTACGTGCCAAATGCGTGTGCCTCTGTGGGTGCCTTGTGCCAGTACTCAACATCCATCACTCTTAACCACAGCTCTGTGAGCAATAAATATTTCATGGTGGCTGGTAAATATTGGCCAATCAGGTCTTTGGAAAGAAAGAAAAAAGGAGCCCTGATTTTGTAGCATTTGCTAATTTCTGTGGTGTAAATACTCCCACAATGGACAATTTCAAACTAATATAGGAAGTCACTGAACATGGAGTTGGGAAGACATGCTCTCCCCATCAGTTCTGCCAGTCAGTAGGAACCCACTCCAGGACACTGCTGTCCCTTAAACCCAACAGGAGATGAGCTCACACAAAAGGAGCTCAGGTTGAAATCCATTTCTTTACCATCTTCTAAAGTCCACATTCTCTTCATAGTTCCATGTTCCCTGAAGCAAAGACAAAGCAGGGAACCACAATCACTGATCTCTAATCTCTGAGGGTAGTGGACTCCTGTGAGTCTTAAAAGGCAGATTAGGCTTGGCGCCTGTAGCACAGTGGTTACGGCGCCGGCCACATACACACAGGCTGGCAGGTTCAAACCCAGCCTGGGCTAGCTAAACAACAGTGACAACTGCAACAAGAAAATAGCTGGGCATTGTGGCAGGCACCTGTAGTCTCAGCTACTTGGGAGGCTGAAGCAAGATAATTGCTTGAGCCCAAGAGTTTGAGGTTGCTGTGAGCTATGACAACACAGCACTCTAACCAAGGGCAACATAGTTGAAACTCTGTCTCAAAAAAAAAGAAAGGCAGATCAGTGGGTAAAAGTTCAGCACATTGAGGTCAGGCAAGTGGCAGGGGCCTGTAATCCCAGGACTTTGGGAGACCAGGGTAGACCATTTGAACCCAAGAGTTTGAGGCTACAATGAGCTCTTGATCACACCACGGCACTCCAGCCTGGGTGACAGAGTAAAACCCTAACTTAAAAAAAGAAAAAGGAAGGGCTGGACATGGTGGCTCACGTCTATAATCCTAGCACTCTGGGAGGCCAAGACGGTGGATTGCTTGAGCTCAGGAGTTCAGGATCACCCTGAGCACGAGCAAGACCCCATCTCTACTAAAAATAGAAGAACGGGCTTGGTGCCCGTAGCTCAGTGAGTAGGGCACCAGCCACATACACTGAGGCTGGCAGGTTGAAGCCTGGCCCAGGGCAACTAAACAACAATGACAACTGCAACACAAAATAGCTGGGCACTGTGGCACTGTAGTTACAGCTACTTGGGAGGCTGAGGCAAGAGAATCACCTAAGCCCAAGACTTCAAGGTTTCTGTGAGCTGTGATGCTACGGCACTCTACTGCGGGTGACATAGTGAGACTCTGTCTAAAAAATAAATAAATAAAATAAAAATAGAAGAACTGAAGCAAGAGGATCACCCAGGAGTTTTTGGTTGCTCTGAGCTATGATGCCATAGCACTCTACTGAGAGTGAACAAAGTGTGACTCTTTCTCAAAAAAAAAAAAAGAAAATGAAACTCATCAGGTTAAGGTTCAGTATACAGAAGGAGTTTCTAAATGCCACTCTAGACTGACAGTTGCATGAAGGCAACATCCAGCCATGGCTGGCACATAGTAAATGCTCAACAATGAGTGAATGAATGAATGAGCCATTATATACATGTTCCGTTGACACCTCACACTCACCAAATCTAAAACTGAGCTCATCACGTTTCCCTCAAAATCTCTGTCCTCCTATGTTTCTGACTCAATGACTATCACCCAGGTAGCAATCTGGGAGTCCTGGACGCTCCTTCTTCCTCACTCCCCACAGCCAATCGATCAGCAGGTACTATCTAGTCTACCTCCCGAACATCTCATGAACAGGTGCTGTCCTCAATGTCCCTGCTCTGCCCCCCTGGCTCAGACCACCACCATCTCTCCCTGAGCTGACACGACAGCTCCCCAGCTGGTCTTTTCAGCACTCATCCTAGTCTTTTGGCCACTCCCAGCCTTGTCAAATCCATCATTGACAAAGATGCCAAAGTGATCTTTCAAAATCACACTTCTGGGTGATTTGGGGTAGCTCAATGGGTAAGGCATCGGCCCCATATACTGAGGGTAGTGGGTTCAAACCCAGCCCCCAGCCAAACTGCAACAAAAAAAATAGCCAGGCGTTGTGGTGGGCACCTGTAGTCCCAACTACTCAGGAGGCTGAGGCAAGAGAATCGCCTAAGCCCAGGAGTTGGAGGTTGCTGTGAGCTGTGTGACGCCACGGCACTCTACTGAGGGCAATAAAGTGAAACTCTGTCTCAAAAAAAAAAAATCGCATTTCTAAGTTCATCACTCCCACCTCTCCAACGGGTCCCCATGACCGAGGGAAGGGACTCAAATCTCCTTGGTCCTCCAAGGTCTGATTGATCACTCACCTCTTCCTCCACCCATATTGGTCTTTATTCTCCAGAAACACCAACCTGCCTGGTGTCCCCTGCACACTTGTCTCTCACCTCATTCCACCTTTGCTCACACCATATCTCCCACCTGGAATGCCCACTTTTCCCCTCCCATCTCCCTTCCCGCTGCCTCAACAACTTCTACTCACTGTCTAAGGTGTGAAGCAAGACGTGTACGTAGATGATCCCTGGAGGCCCTTTGAGACCTAGTCTTTCATTATTTTAATGCCAGCCTTGATATTCAAGACCCTCTGGATTCCACGGTCACCCTCCCTCTTCTTGGGACCCTGCAAATGTCTTTAGGGACCCTGTAGTCCAATTCCACCATTTAAAATGCAGATATTCTGAGGCCCAGGCAAGGGAAAGGATTTGCCCAAGATCACGTAGCAAGTAAATAGCAGAGCCAGGACAAGAACCAGGCACCTGCTTCCTAGCCCCGGGCTCTTACTTTGTATTTCAGTCCCCACCCAGATCCTGCCAACGCATGTGTGTTCCCACCACAGCCATCCCTACCCCACTCTGACTTACCTCCTCTCCCCCAAGCCAGGCTCACGCCTTTCCTGCCTTTGCTCAAGCTAGTGCAAGGCCATTCTCAACTTCCAAGGCCCTTCACCTTCAGGAGGTCCTTTTTTTTTTTTTCTTCTGAGACAGAGCCTCAAGCTGTCGCCCTAGCTAGAGTGCCGTGGCATCACAGCTCACAGCAATCTCCAACTCCTGGGCTTAAGCGATTCTCTTGCCTCCGCCTCCTAAGTAGCTGGGACCACAGGCACTCTCCACAACGCCTGGCTATGTTTTGGTTGTAGCCGTCATTGTTGTTTGGTGGGCCCGGGCTGGATTTGAACCTGCCAGCTTAGGTGTATGTGGCTGGCGCCTTAGCCGCTTGAGCCACAGGCGCCAAGCCATGGAGGCCCATCTTAACTGTCAAACAAACCCCCCTCCACACACACATGGCCTTCCCCAGACCCAGTTGCTCAGGACTGGTTCACTCACATGCAGTCAACGTCTTACTCGGTCTCGCCAAAGAGGATGCCCATTTCACAGGGCTAGCTGGTGTCTCTTCAACTTCTTTCTTCTCCTTCTCCTCCTCTTTCTCCTTTTACTCCCCCAGCTTGAGACACATCTGCTCAGAGGAACAAAGTATAGCAATCTGAGGTCAGATGGATGGAGATTCACATCTGAGCTCTGTACATCCTTGACCAGTTGATCTTAATGCATCTAAGCCTCAACTTTCCTGATCTGTAAAATGGGTCCTACCACTCAAGGTTGTTATGAGGACTGAATGAGCTGACCCCTATCACAGGCCTAACATTTAGTAAGCTCTTACTAAATGATAGCTCCCTTTCCCACCGCCCTTCCCAGTGAAGCCCAAGACACCTAGATAAATGGACCCCTCTGGGTTGGGAGCTGGGCAGCCTTATGAACACATTCTCTCACTCCCATGCTCAACAGGCTATGAGCAGCCTGCAGGCAGAAACGTGGGGCGTTTCCAACCCCCTTCCCACCCCCAACAATCTGCTTTAACCTTCCCATCACAAATGCCTTGTTTATTTCAATATCATCCGTTTTACTTTTCTGTTCAGGCAAAAAAAAAAAATCACAAAAACAGATTTAAGAGGAAAAAAAAGTATTTAATGAGTAAAACTGTCTGTAGCCCTGTTTCTTTCTCAGGAAAAAGTGGCTGTGATTCTGGCATAAGAGAGGGAAGCTCAACAGCTTCACTTCATTGCAGCTGCCAGGAGAAGCGCATTTCAGAGTGGAACAGAACCTCCAAATTAAACAGCGCGTCTCCCAGCCAGGCGCTTCCTGAGCCGGATTCAGCTTGGCAGGTAACACCCCAGCTCAAGCAGAGATCCAAACCCCACGTGAGCAGCTGCAAGGATCCCAGCTCCTGCTCCACCTCCAGCCCAGGCAGGCTCTGACAAATCACTGACCCCCAGGATGAGGGCTGTAAGCAAGGAAGGAGAAAGCTGGGAAAGCGGTGGATATACCTGGCCAGGGCCAAGGGGCCAAGACCCCTCCCAGGTGCAGAACATTCCAGGACCAGCACTTTCCTCACCCCTGAATGAAGGCAGATGCATGTAAAGATCAAATCCAAGATGTGCTCAAACAAAAGCTCAGAAAATCTGCAGCCTCTTTCCCACCTTTGAAAGTATCACTTGGGGGTTGCTCTAGATGGAACCCAAGGGTCAAACTCCATTCAGGCTCTGCGTCCCCTAAGAACTCAACAGGAGGGGCCAGGTGCACTGGCTCACACCTGTAATCATAGCCCTCTGGGAGGCCGAGGCAGGTGGATTGCCTGATCTCCTGGGTTCGAGACCAGCCTGAGCAAGAGTGAGATCCCATCTCTAAAAATAGCCAGGCATTGTGGTCAGCACCCATAGTCTCAGCTACTTGGAAGGCTAAGGCAAGAGAATCACTTTAGCCCAAGAGTTTGAGATTGCTATGAGCTATGATGCCATGGCACTCTACACTCTACAGTGTGACAAAGTAAGACTCTATCTCAAAAAAAAAGAACTCAACAGGAAAGAGAGAGAACTGGGAAAAACAGAAAATAGCACATGGTCTTCAACAAAATACAACAGAAAATGCTTCAGGGCAGAGAGTAAACTGAGGCTGGAGGGTGATCCCCTCCAATCCCAACCAACATACCTCTATTAATGCAGCCTGCTGACTCATTCTGAACTCACTGGCATGTGAGCTCCTAAATCTCTTTCTCATGAGCTGCTGTTCACCTCAACAATTTTTCTTATAGTAAAGATGATCCCAGCATTGATCCCTGTGATAGTTCATCACGCTAAATTCATCTTGTCACTCTAGCCTACTGAGATCTTTCTAAACCCTGACCCTGCCATGTGAACCTTTCTCCCTTGGAGCTTTCTACCATGTCCAACCGTTACACCCTGTACCTGTTATGTCTTCTTCCGGGTCCTTGGAATAGATTGCTCAGAACAGGTGGAAGGTCTCTAAGACCTTCTGCACGCTGACCTGGCTCCATTATAGGAACAGTCCAGGCCTATCATTCAGCCAGACTGGACCGCCCGCCCCGCCCGTGCCCTCACAGCCATTCCTCACACCCTCGAGAGTCATGAGAGACTAACCACGTATCTTAGGAGGCACTGTGATAGAGCAGAAAGGCTCAGACAGGTCCAGGTTTGAATCCCAGCTCAACTGATCTCAGGCAAGTCACTTAACTCCCAAAAGACACAGCTTTTGTCCATAAAATGGAGACTGTCACATCTGGAACACAAATTTTTCAGGATTAAGTGAGGACATATATGAAGTACCCAGAACACAGTAGGTGCTCAGTAAATAACGGATTTCTGTCCACCCTGCCGCTGGCTCATTTCCTTCATCCACCACCTGCCAAGAACCTAAAAGGTGTGCCTGGTCCTGCTGACCCTATGTTGGCTCCAAGGATCACCATCTTGTTTTCTAAACGTCACAGACTTCACCAACCATACTAGACCTTCGCACTAATTTGAGATCATGGCTCGGCCATATACACTGAGGGTGGCTGGCTCGAGCCTGCTAAACAACAATGACAACTGCAACAAAAAATAGCTGGGTGTTGTGGTGGGCACCTGTAGTCCCAGCTACTTGGACGGCTGAGGCAAGAGAATTGCTTAAGCCCAAGAATTTGAGGTTGCTGTGAGCTGTGACGCCACGGCACTCTACCGAGGGCAACATAGTGAGACTCTATGTCAAAAAAATAATAATTTGAGATCAGCCTAAACTTTGGGTCTTTTTTATCTAAATTCCTACCAAGACAATCAGTCTTTCTTCCTGGACATGCATATGTGTGTGTGTGTGTTTAGAAACAAAATAACAGCAGTGATGACAATGTGATCCCCCCAATCTCACTAGGAGATTTTTTTTTTTGCAGTTTTTGGCCAGGGCCAAGTTTGAACCTGCTACCTCCAATATGTGGGGCCAGCGCCCTATTCCTCGAGCCACAGGTGCCACCAAACATTAAGGATATATATATTTTTTTATTTTTATTTATTTATTTATTGTTGCAGTTTGGCCGGGCCAGGGTTGGAACCCTCCACCCTCGGTATATGGGGCCGGCGCCCTACTCACTGAACCACAGCCACCGCCTTTTTTCATGTTTTTTTGTTTTTTTGGTTTTTTTGAGACAGAGCCTCAAGCTGTCGCCCTAGGTAGAGTGCTGTGGCATCACAGCTCACAGCAACCTCCAACTCCTGGGCTCAAGTGATTCTCCTGCCTCCGCCCTCCCAAGTAGGTGGGACTACAGGCGCCTGCCACAAGGCCCAGCTATTTTTTTGGTTGTAGCTGTCATTGTTTGGCAGGCCCAGGCTGGATTAGGACCTACCATCTCTGGTTTATGTGGCTGGCACTTTAGCCGCTTGAGCCATAGGTGCCGAGCCAGGAGATTTTTTTTTTTTTTTTATTGAATCATAGCTGTGTACATTAGTGCAATCATGGGGTACAGTGTGTGGGCTTCATATACAATCTGAAATATTTTCATCCAACTGTTCGACATAAGCTTCATGGCAGGAGATTTTTTTTTTTAAAGTATGTCCATGCTGCCCATGAGGAAACCAAGG